>BQNB010030844.1:0-54507 GCA_026074375.1 Tanacetum coccineum
CCATAAGAATTAAACAATTTAGAGGGTTAATGAAAAGAATTAAATTGATAAGAAGAAAAAGAAGATTATTTTTGGTTTTTAATCCAATTTTAACAGACAATGAGATAGACAACTTAAACCAAATAATCAAACTTACTTCACGGTAGCTCTTAAAAATTTTACTTTGTAAGGTGAGTCGTTCCTCGTAAATGACACAAATGGCAAGTTTTTAAATCTTTGATTCGAGTTGGGAACTTATTATGGATAATACCTCAATTGAAGGTATTATTTGCTGGTGTTCTTTTACCAACTTGTTTAATTTTTTTATTTTTTTTATGGACAATTTTTTATATTTTTGATTTTTTTATATGATAATTATACTAAAAGAAAAGAAAATTATTTTTTACTTTTTACTTTTATAAAAAAAAATATTTTTTTAATTTTTTAACAAAAACAAAACTTTCAAAAATGAAAGGGTCTTCAAATCACGATCAACAAACTTTAAACGAGAGAATCTTAATCACAAGTCCCCGGCAGCGGCGCCAAAAATTGATTGAAGCAATTCTATACACGTAATAATAGAATATATAATACGATGGAAAATTACCAGATTACCCTTGAGGGCAAAGGTAAAAAGAAAATTCTTCACAAATATATATAGTATAATACGTATATTAACCGGGAAGTATGATTCCCCGGGTCGTTTCCCCAACGACTTGTGAAATTGAATCTACGTTTGATGCTCGTACAATGATTTGAATTGAAAACAATGGATGATTTGATTAAATACTTTTAACAATTAAAATTAACAAATTCTAACAATTAAGCATGAAGATAAATAACGGGAAATTAAAATTTAACTAAAAACGCAAAACGAGACCTCTAAACGGAGGTCAAAAACCCTAAATTTCTAAAAATAACCCTAACTTAAATTTTTCTTTTTAAATAGACTTTATTTGACTAAAAAGTAAGTTTAAAGAAAACTAGAACAAAAACGGAGTTAAAACACGAAAACGAGAACGGGAACGAATCTCGTTCTTTAAAAAATGAAATTTTGCAATTTAGACCCTACGAAAGCAAAACTAATTTTCCTATGAACTTTATGATAAAAGAAAATTTTCTAAAAAAGATTTATATTTTTTTAATTAGGTTTCTATTTTTTATGATTTTTTAAAGTTTTTAATGAAAATAAATGTTTAAAAATACTAAACGGACTATAAAAATTCTTGAAAAATTACAAAAAATAGCTTATACTACTTGAAACCTAGGAAAAATAAACTTATAATCACAGCTTATCAAATAAGCCACGAAATAAGCTATAACAGCTTATTAGCCTTATTAAGTCTAAATGAGTATAAATAATAAATTGTGCAAGAGTCTTATGAAAAAGACCCAAGGGCACAGCGGTAGGGAGTGTGATGTGTGTGTTTATAAAAGGGTTGAGGTGTTGAGGTCGGGGGTTCGAGCCTTGCTCACCCCCGATTTCCACTTCCCCTTTTTTATTTTATTTTTAAAAACTTAAAGAACAAAAGTTGTTAAGCACTTGAAAATAAGCATTTTTAATAAAAGAAACTTTTTGTGAAAAGCACTAAATAAGCTGTTAAACAGCTTATAATACGACAGAAAGTACTTAGCTACTTTTTTTTTTATTTTTCTTAAACTAAATAAGCTAGAAACCTTAATAAGCTAAAATTTAAGACTAAATAAGCTAGAATAAGCTAAACCTAAGCTACTGAGCTAAATAGAACTAAAAATAAGCAACTAAATAAGCTAGAAAACTAAATAAGCCTAATCTTAAAATCAATTCCCAAACAGTCCTTAAGGACACTTTGAGCTTAAAAATAAGCTAGCAAATAAGCACCCTATAAAGTAAAACTTGGTTTTTCTAAAAACTTTGCTTAAATTCTACTAGGAAATAATTTTCAAAAGAGCTTAAAACAACTAGAGCTTATTAAAAAGACTTTGTGAAATAGTTTGTTATTACAGAAAACAAAGCTTTTGAGAGTTAAAAAGCTAAATTTCACTAATTTGCTTGCACACAATTCAATTTAAGACCATTTTCATTAATTCCAACTGTTTTGAAAAGCTTATGATATATAGAAGCTAATTTTAATAAGCTACATTAACTGAAAACACTTAAAGACCTCTAAAGCTATTGATTAAATCCAAACCGCAAAACCCTCCCCAGAAAAAGCACTTAAAAATCAAAAACTATTAAGCAAGAAATCTCCAATAACCAGCTAGACAGAAGCCCTGAGCTTTTGAAAACTAATAACAACTTATAAGCTAAAATTCCCTAAGCCATAAAATCTAATCCTATAACAAAGAATTCTAATTTAGAAGCTAATATACCATTAGCTACTATTTTTGGCTTTTTTAGGAATTTTAGAGAAATTTAAAAGCTAAATTTAACTAGTAAACAAGCTAGATTATTAAAAAAACAGTTTTAATCTATCCGATCCTATATGTAAACTAAAGATTTACTAAATTTTATCAACTAAACCCTATTTAAACTAGCTTAAATATGATCAAAAAGGGACTGTAGTTGGACACTGTAGTCTACCTATCTGATGCACTTGGCAAGGGTTGCTAGAACCAAATGCAGGTGACCAAATAAGTCTTACCTGCATTAGACACTCAAAATGAGTGTGTATAATCACAACACAAACAAGATCCAAGTTCAGAGGGCTTGCTCAATATTTTTAACAATCTTAGAAAGAAACATTCCCTAGAGCAAAAACAAAGAGATTTAGCTTAACATTTTTGATTTTTGAAATCTAACTTCCTGAAATCTCTTTTACTACGATTTTAAATGATTAGAAAACTGGTTCAAGAATGAACTTAGCCAATTTGACTTTTGAGGATCAAATGCATTAATCCAAACACCCTTTAACTAATGCATAATCCATTTAAACTTTAGATTTAAAAATCTAGCTAGCAAAACCAAGTACCTAGATTATTGAAATAGCTTAAAACAAGTTTTGATAAACGATAAATCAAAGATCATATTCAGCTAGAAACAAAGATCTACAAGCTAAGACAATTATTTTTGTTTTTTTAGATGATTTATGACAATTATGAAATAAAAAGTTCTATAAAAAAGCTAAAAACATGATTAAAAGACTTACTTAATAAGCACAATAAGACAATATAAACAAAAATAAGCACTAGAAAGCAGATAAGCCATTGATAAGTCAAATAATCAAAACTACACAGTATACAAAACAGAATTTGAAATGAAGACGTACAATAATATTTAGCTAAACAAAAGCTTAAAGGCCTCAAAGAGCTTGTCTACTAGCTCTGGCTTATTTAAAATAAGCCAGTAAAAGTCCATGGAAGCTCAAAATTCAATAAGCAAAGGTACTTATCTTATTTTACTGATTTGAATAGATTAAATGAACAATTGAGCTCAAGCCAAGCTTATAGACGTTAGAGCTTAAAATGATCCTTATGACAAGCTTAGAAACATACAACGCATTTTGAGATATTTAAAAAAACTTATGAGTGAAAACAATTTATGAAAACTGTCCTGAGGATTTTATTAATACTTAAAAACAGATTACAATACTAGATAAAAGGAAATTACAAGAGCTTTTTAAAATAAAACATTACATTTAAACTAAAAATACAAAAGAGCTTTTTTAACTAAAAGTTGCAGAAAAAAAAGAAGATCCCTCTGAGTGAGTGAGGAGCTCGAATTTATAGCCACCAGGGAAGCTTCTAGGTCTAAATTCAGTTACACCTCCTCTCAATCTTGTCCGTACATTCCTTCAATCATTGGATGATAAATCTTGGTCGTTGGATCAAATTATAGCTCACACGGATTGCCAGCATGGCAATCCGTGATGTGACACCATGTGCTTGATATTTAGGCAGGCTTTAGTGTAAAATCTTGCATCTTTGTGTGTTTCTTTACAATCCACGTGTGATTCCCTTTGTGGGTATTGGCCAATGAGAAAGCTTGATGATGTTTTACCCTGTCATAGTATACCATACCTCTTAAATTACCCAATCTAGCCCTCAACGAAGGAGACGGGTGAATAGTGTCAACGAGAATTCCCGCGTGAAATCCTTTTATAAAAGGATTTGTTTGACTTTTATTTTTACCAGGGTTTAACCTTTTTTGACTTATAAAAGGACTTGGGCCGGGTGTTGGTTATAAGAGATGTGCTCGGGCTTTTATAAACCGAATATGGTTTTAACTTTCAAGGACCCATACATGCACTTTGGATTTTCAGGACTAATTTGGTAATTTGAATATTGTCTTTTGTGACCTTGACTATGGTGACTGAAGTTATGAACTTGGTTTGGACTTTGATAGCTTCCTCCCGCTTTTTTGCATGCCACTTCGTTCCCGTGTCCGTGTTTTAGACCAATTTCTTGGAGATTTTTTGCTTTACGCCGTACTACACAATAAGAAAGACAAAACAAGCAATATACAAGCCTTTTATGCACAGTTTTGGTCTTTTAAGGGTTATTTTTGATATAAAACGGATATGTGTTTTTACACATATCAGAGTCTTATATTGATGAAAAGGGGGGTTCTCACCAATATCCAGACATGCAACATCCAAAACAATCTAAACAAATCAATCCAAATCATTCAATCAATAACATAACATAAAACTAGGAGATTAAACTCCGCATGCAGCCTAGGGTCTCTCTAGCCACTTCTCCTAGTCTCAACCTCTTGATGCTCACCTGAAAATGATGCTTAAAAACATCAACACAAAGGTTGGTGAGAGTCATAGGTTTATGACACGAAATCTAATCTTTAAGATAAATTACTGTGATTAAAAACATTCATGGACAAGTTAAGCTAGCTACATAAACCAAGCTAAAATGCAATCATACTAAACAAGCCACAATTGGTATGGATACGTGCCCACAGATCCACAACAACATCAGAAAGAAGGAAACCCCGTTACCCTCTGATCGAAACACACAAAAATGGGTAGAAGCACTACCCTCCAATTGGAACACACAGAAATATAATGGGTAGCATCGCTACCCTCCAATTGGAACACTTAGAAACTTCACCACATGTAGCACTTAACATATAATAACCACTTAAATGCCCATGCACTGAAACAAATCACATAATCACAATAACTTAAACATTTCCAAAATACTTGCATCATTTCCACCCCAATAAAATATAAGAAAAAGAGGGGTTATGAAACTCACCTGATGCTCAAGCAAATTTCCAAATTCCTTGCACAAATCTAATCAATCAAAACAAACATGTGTTACACGCGACTAAGCCAAAAGCTTAAGCACATGTAACAATCATATGATGGATGTCTAAGGTGTTCTATTAACCCTATGGGTCACCCCGACACCATACCCAACTTTAACCACTTCATTAACAAGTTTCACTAGATAGTCACAAGTGTTCAAAACTGCAGAAATTTTAACGTACTTAATGCTTAATCCCATACTTATTTACCTTCCATAATTCATACCTAAAAATCACCCTATTGTTCATTTATGAGTATATTAACTACTTTTTGATTTCCAAGAGCCATTTACATGCACAAGTACTCTTAAGAAAATCAAACTTCAAAACAGTCCCAATTCGGATCTGTTTGCACACTAAAAAGTTTGGACCTAAAAACCATACTTAGACTCTAAATCAGAAGATAAACAAGGGAAAGATCAATACCTAGCGTTATTACTCGATCCTACATGATCTAGCTCACAAAATCTTGGATCAAAAATTTTCTCTTCTTGCTTTCTTGGGGCTGAGGTCGACACACATAAGGAGGAGAAGGAGGCCAAAAAAATAATGAGTTAGGTTTTTTATTATCTACAGGTTTTACCAATTTTAATCCAAGTCAAAAACTTTTTTTTCTTTCTCTTTTGGGCCGGCCAAAACCATCACTCCTCTATTTTTTTTTTATTATTATTTATATTATATTACATAATTAAACCTTAATTTTTATAAAAAACCTAGAGCTATTTGATTAAACCTTTTTACTTAAACGCTACAAACTAGACTTTCTAAATATAACTTTCATTTCACCAAATCGCTTTCTATTTTTAGAAAGTTTGCTATAAACTTCCATATTTCACTCACTTATTTCAATTCTATAATGCCACATTTCCCAAGAGCTTAACAACTTAATTATCCAACTATTCACATAGCATTACATGCAAATATGCCAATCCTCCATTATCACTAAACTGAACAAATGGAATACTAATTATCCAACACAACATACTCAAAATGAAATACCCATACACCTCAAAATGATATCAAGCACATAATTAACTCACTTAGCACACATAAAATCACATAGAGCAACACTTAAACACATAAAATGAACTCTTAGCCAATTCTAAAGGTATAACTGACCTGCTCAAATCACGGTTGTCATACATCGCCTCTCTATCCAAAATCATAGCTGTGTGGCGGTGATATGGCCTATCTCTGAACCGGTTGTTCTGACTTGGGCTTTAATAAGCATGGTCCGTCCTGTTCATCCTCGAATCGAACCTGGAACTCCTCATTCTCCTCCTAAACAATAGAGCAACTCTGTCACTCTCTGGTTGACCCCCTCTAAGGTAGTCGATGCTACCTCCAGCATGGCCTCAACAATCTCATCCCAAGTATCGGTTTTCCCATAACCCTGTCTCGCCTAAAGTCAGCCTCTAGAGTAGTCCCCTAGTCTATCTCGCAGTAAAAAAAACCAGCTGCTTGAACTCGTCCTCATCTCAGTCAGAAAGCGGGAGTATTAAACAAGCTCTCTTCCGAGTGACATCTCAGCCTAGGGAAAATCAGTCCATGGGAATAATAAGGTGGTGATGCACTCTCATCTGAATCCTAGTATTCCCTAATAGCCTAATGGTGCCCCTGCAGCAGTCGGGCAAGTAGTGAGTGGTGACGGTAAAGGTGACGAAGAGGTGATGGCAGGTGATGGTTGAGATGCTACATGTAGTGGTAGTGTAGGTACGGCAACATGCTCGGTAATGCGTGCCTCCATGGATACTAACATTTGTGGCTCAAGTCTGACAGTCTTTCGTGCCCTACGAAGACGTGTCTGAGCAAAGGGGACCCTAATCTGAGGCGATATAGTGGTAGGGTAGACTCATCATCTCAAATGCCTCTTGTATTCCCCAACTAAGGGAACCATGGGTCAACAACGGATATAGCAGAAGAGTCGGTCGGAAGGCTAGGTGCTCCTCCTCCTCATCATCATCCTCGTCCTCAAAGGGCTCCTCATCCTCATCAGCAGTATCATTATCATCATCAGAGGGCTCATCATCACCATCCCCTCCATCAGCAGGATAGTCAGCATGATCCTCCTCGGGGTCCTCCTCCGGATCCTCATCCGGATCGGAGTCTGCCACATAGCCTGTAACAAGGAGTAGGTGAGGCATCAAACAGGTAAAGGCTGGTCCTCTAAAGGCGCCTCAACATCGGATGGTACTAGGTACTCGGGGTACTCCGGCTCAGGTACATATGGTACCTCGACAGGTGAAGGTGGGTGCCTTAGGACCAGGCACGTAATCGGGAGATGGTGGGTGCTCAGGTCCGGGCACATAGTCAGGAGATGGTGGGGCTACCGGCTGCATGGGGAGTCCATCGTATCCGTATACGATGACTCGTGGAGAACCTCCATCAGACAGCTCCTCATCAGCTCCCCAGAAGACTCTCTCCTAGCTCGAAATCAGTGTAGGTAACTGTGGATGAAGACATGACTGCTGAAACAACAAAATAAAGCTTAAACAATATATTATAAGACCCAGAAAGTAATGTACGTAATATGATATAAGTCGTATATAAGACATGAAAGCATCTAGTCCAAGATTCAACTATTGAAACTCAATATTGTATGCAGTGTCCCTGAAAAACTTTAGTATGATGCAATGTTTTTGAAATGTTATAGATCAAGTAAAACATTTGACCTGGTTCTCTAATAACCTAGCTCTAGATACCATCTGTAACATCCCCAAAATTGGTCGCCGCGAAATATGGGTAGAGAGTGTTACTACAAAGATCAACCATCAAAGATATTGAGAACGACCTCTACATGATCAGTTTGAAAATGAAACATTGGAATTAAATAAAACTTGTTTGTTACAAAAGCCCGAAGCTTAAATTGTTTACCCATGAAAACGTAAAGATTTTAATACATAACGAATACTCCAATATGTAATGCATTTAAATCTCCATGCAAAATGATTCTTAAAATATTGACCCCCAATGTATCCTTGTTTCTCCTACCTTATTGACCTGAGAAAAACATGCTTTAAAACGTCAACAAAAAGTTGGTGAATTCACAGGTTTGATAATTGTATAAAGTAGGACCGCGAGATTTCCAAATGTAAACATGTAACACAAACAATACTCAAATTAATTACGAAATGCACTAAGCTCCAAGACACTAGAAGCTACAACATATAATGTTATCAAATTTAATGCAAAATAAAGCCCGTGTAGATGTTCAACCCGCAACATCCAAATTGTTCCGACATGGTATACATTCGTCGTTTTGGACCTCCAACTAGTGAGCGCTACTCACACGGAGAAAAACAGGATGTCATCCCAAATAGATTCAATCAAACTATCGCTTGCCTTATAATCTAGTAATTAATAGTTCATGATTCATGGGCATAGTGGGTTATAGCTACTTAGGCAAACTCGTAATTTGTATAAAAGTGTACTTGCGTCCAATCGTAAAACAATGCATGTTTCTCACCCCAAAGTTGTAAATCAATGTAATAGTATAAAAGCGGGGCTATGAACTCACCGTAAGTGAATATTTGATTATCTAAATCAAAAAAAAAAAATAAGTAAATCGTCTCAGGCAATCCGAATGCAACCTAATTAATTGTAGGTCATATGAGTATAATATATTTAATATAAATACAATATCACATGTTATATAGTTACACCACCACCTAATAGTTTTCGTTAAATTTTAAAAATTGGTATAATAATTAAATCATACTTTGTTAAATAAAGGTATATGTATTCGTATCCGTAAAGAAAATATCATGTTCGTTCAACAATGTATTATTTGTTAAAAATATATAATTTAATATTTTTATTGATTATGTAAGGATAACTTATTCTTTGTATGGTGAGGTACTGTCGTTGTATGGTATATTTAAGATTATTCACGTTTTAAATTTATTTTGCCGACTAAACCAAAAACAATACTTTAACGGGCAGTGTACCCAATCGGTAGTAGTTTCGTGGTAAGTAGGGTGTCGAACACTTGAAGCGAGGTTAAATCTATCAATTTAATTAATATCTTGGTTATCTAATCTATGTGAATTCTATTCTATTCTAAACATATGTTAAACCTATGTCAGTCTAAATCCTAATTCTAACAGAAAAAAGGGGGGTTCTTAGCCTGAGAGACTGGCACGGTTTGGTTGGTATCTATAATCAATTCAAGGCACTTTAACCCACGCAAGCTAATTAACAAAAGATGAAAGAGCGGTCGAACCTTATGTAAGAAAACTGTATTAACCATTATTAATCCGATTAGAAAGTTGGTTTGTTTATTTAGTGCAACGATTTCTTCTCCCGAGGTGGCATATCTCGTAAGACTTAGGTGTTACATCATCCTAAGACCTAGACACAATAATTCGGTCACAATTAAAGCATCCGCATAAAGCATCCTTATTTGCTGATTATAATCTATCTTAGGGATTAAAGCAATGGTGATCTTGTTAAACCCTAGCTCATAGAGACTTTACCCACTTACCGTTTAATGGCAATTTATACACTAGTAGTCCACTTGTCCAACTATCTAATGGAATTAGAACGTTACTTGTTGAATTATCTAGGTAACCTGCTAGTCAACACGATCAATAAACCATTGGCAATATCCAATTAAATAGTTAAGCCCGAAGCGTATCCTAGACATAGACTTAGAAGGATAATATTTATGTAACTATGATTCTAGATGTATATATTACTATATAGAGAGCTATCCCAGACTCTAGATCTACTTGTTCCGTTTCACTAGATCGAGTTGAATGATAGGTCGCATACAAAAGCGCGTAAACAAGTATAAATTGATAAACATAAACAAGCACTCAACGATAAATTAAGAAATCGAGATAAACAAATACCAAACATTCAGATCTTCATAATAATGGCTAATACCTGAAGGTATTAGCCTTCAAATGTCATAATAAATACAAGAGCAATTATTTAGCCAAGGTAAACTAACCGAGTTAACGAATGATACCAAAAACTAAACGATTACTAAAGTATACGGAATTACACGTTGTCTCCTATGGAATTGATAGCGTTGCTCGACCTCTTCTGCTCTTTTTCTCTTCTGAAAATTGACTTTTGTGGTTTAGGTATCGAGAATATGATTTAGCACACTTAAAACTCGTTTTTGAGTTTTCTATTTATAAGGTCTGGAAGTCGGTTGGATACGGCGTATCCAAGAGTTGGATACGGCGTATTGGGGATTTCTTGGAGTAGGGACCACGCTTGATATCTTCCAGAATATTATATTGATTCCATATCTTGAATACGGCGTATTGATTCTCTCTGGATACGGCGTATTGATCTTTATTCCTCTGTGGTCTTTGGTGAGTGCAGGCACGGATACGCCGTATCTTCCTTGATGGATACGGCGTATTGGTCTTCAGAATAGTAATCTTCAAAATATCTTCATTTAAGCTCCAGAATGCGCGCCTTTTGCTAACTTTCACCAATTACTCCATAATTACTGCAATTCTCAAATATAAACGATTAAGTAACAATTCTTTGCAATAACTATACAAAATGGGTTAATAACATGGGATAAATGATGCTATAAAATAGACGTTATTTGATGTCATCAAATATCCCCCCACTTGAATCCTACTTGTCCTCAAGTAGCCTTTAGAAGTTTATAAAAATGTATCCCTAAGGATATTTTCCGTTAAAGCACTTTTTGCACGTAGCATGTCCTCTAAAGTTTGGATGGTTCTCTCACTCTGACCATTCATCTACAGGTGATAAGCCGTACTCATATCCAATTGAGTACTTTGGGCTTAGTTTAATGATTTCTAGAAATGATATGTAAACTTACGGTCTTGATCAGAGATGATCAAAACTGGTACACCATGTCTTGAGACTACTTCCTTTAAGTATTATCTCGTCAACTTCTCCATTGAGTCAATTTCCTTCATTGGTAATAAATGAGCAGATTTCTTGAGTCGGTCAACAATTAACGAAATTGTATCTTGACCAAACGACGTCTTTGGTAACTTAGTAACGAAATCTATAGTAATGTTTTCCCACTTCCATACCGGGATCACAGGTTGAACCAACAAACCGGATGGTTTTTGGCATTCAGCCTTGACTTGGCACAGGTCAAACATTTACTGACATAGGTGGCAATCTCAGCTTTCATATTCGACCACCAATACAGTTTCTTTAAATCTTGGTACATCTTGACCGATCCAGGATGAATTGAATATTTTGACTTATGCGATTCATGCATAATCAACTTTTCTAAGTTACCAAAATATGGTATCCAACTTCTATTCCTCAAACATAATGTTCCATCAGCGCGGGGTTTAAGATCCTTAATCATACCACCCAAATCTTTGGTTCCATAATTCTTTTCTTTTCTTGCCTCAACCTAAGCGTTTAAAATTTGCATGGGGAAGGTTCAGACCAATCGTCAAAACTAAAGCTCGAACTCATAGTGGCTTATTCCGTTCCTTTTGCCTTAAGGCATCCGCCACCATGTTCGCTTTTCCCGGATGATAACAAATTTCACAGTCGTAGTCGCTCAACAGCTCTAACCATCTACTTTGTCTCATGTTCAACTCTTTCTGATCTAGAATGTGTTGCAAGCTCTTATCATTAGTGAACACAACACATTTCGTGCCGTACAAATAATGTCTTTACATTTTGAGAGCAAACACTACAGCTCCTAGCTCTAAGTCACGTGTAGTGTAATTCTTCTCATGAATCTTAAGTTGGCGTGACGCGTAGGCTATGACTTTCTCCCTTTGCATCAAAACTGCGCCCAATCCTTTACGAGAAGCATCACAGTCGACCATGAAGTTTTCATGATGACATCAATAACGTCGCTTTATTATATCATTTATCCCATCTATTTGCCCACTTTTATATAATTATTGCATTATTTGGTACTTAATTGCTTTAAAGTTGATAAATGCAGTAATTCAGGAGTGTTTTATGAAGACAAGCTAAAAGGCGCACAATTTGGAGCTAAAACGAAGACATTTGAAGATTTTTGAAAATTCACCAATACACTGTATCCAACTAAAGAGATACGGCGTATCAGTGCCAAGACTTCACAAGAAAACGTGTTTGACTAATTTCCAATACGGCGTATCCATGCTGTCTACACACACCGTATCCATGAAGATAACTATTCGAAGATACAGTAAATCAAGTAAATTGGGAATGATATCAAAGATTTATTACGAACGTAGCGCGCACTCCAAGGAATCCAGCCCAATACGCCATATCGACCTATATGGATACGGCGTATCGAGCATTTTTTAGCAATTATAAATAGAAGACTCAAAAACGTGTTTTCAGTGTGCAATATCATATCCTTATACCATACTCACTAAAGACGAATTTTAGAAGAGAATATCAACCATCAAGGTCAAGCATTAATCACGAATCCATAGAAGACATCGTGTAATTTTTACTCTCTTAATCGTTTGATTTTCAATTGTTTGATTACGCTTGTATAATTACAATGGTTGTGGACTAATACCCTCGGGTATTAGCCATCTTAATGAAAAGTTCATGTTTTGTTTGTTTTAAATTGAATTATTAATTTATCGTTTGATTGTTTAATTTTGTTTATCACCTCATTACTTGTTTACGTTTCACTTGTGTTTGATTTGCGAACTATCATTTCAACTGGGGGTCTAGTGTTACGGACAAGTAATCTAGATACGGGATAGCTCTTCATATAGTATCTCGTATATTACTGGACCAATAGGATCACAAATAACGTTCTGTCTTTGTCTTTTGATTATGAGCTTAGTTGGACCGGTAGGTGACCTGTTTATGTTTCAGCAATCATGCTCTTAATTAACTGATAAAGATTAGAATAGTAGACTACCAGTATATAAAACACCGTCAAACAATAAAAGGGTAAAGTCTCGTTGGCTAGAGTTTTAACAGGATCACCACTGCTTTAATTATCTAAGATAGATTATAATTAAACTAAATGATACTTTACGCGGATGCATTAATTGTGACAGGATTAATTGTGTCAAGGTCTTAGGATGATGTCCCGCCTAAGTCTTAAGAATGATATGCCGCTTCAAGATAAGTAAATCATTGCACTAAAACAAACAAACCAGCATTGAACCGGATTTAATATGGCTAATATAGTTTTCTATCATTTGGCTTGTACTGCTTTTCTATCTTCTATTCTTCATCTTTTGTGTTTATTGTGTATTGAATTGGTATTTTTCATCACCAAACCTTTGCCAGTCTCTCAGACTGAACCCCCCATTTCATTATACAACATACATAGCATAGGTTTGACCAGTAAATAGACTAATTAAAATACTGATAGAATATAGGATTAAATTTCCACTCTTAGTGTTCGACACCCTACTTACCGCGAACTCCATCTTGACCGGGTACACTGCTCGTTAAAGTGTTGTTTTAGGTTTGTCGGCTAAATATAAATGTAAAACTTGATAATCAAATAATTGACCCTACACGACAGCACATCAGGTTTTTGGCGCCGTTGCCGGGGAGTGAAATAATTAAACCTTATTCTTATCAGTATTTCTAACCATTAATTAATTAGTTTAGTGTAATCTAATCATTTAAATTCTGTTTGTATTTATTCGCTTTGTGTGTTTAAATTGTTTGTTTTAATTCCCGCATTTAATTGTTTTAAATAGTATTCTGTTCTGACTGATCACCTGATACGCCGTATCCACCAGTTGGATACGACGTATCAAACCTTCTAATCAGGACAAACTGCCATTCTGACATGATGTCATCTTGAATGTTCGCATGTCGTTGATGTGAGTTAGTTGGAAACCAGACATAGTAGTCATGAATATTTTCTCTTTTGTTCTGACAAAAGTTTTCAAAGTCATCGTACAGTTGTGATTCCCTGTCTTCTTTTGTTAATTCAGATCCTTCCAGGAGCATCTTCACATTATCCCAAATGTCTTTTGCATCAGTGTAATGATTGATAAGAGAGTAGATGTCTTTTGGTAACCCTTGAAGTATGATGTTTGTTGCCCGAATGTCAGCGTTATACCTATCCTTATCTTCAGGTGAAAGATCAGAATAGACTCGAGCTCGTTCTGGACCTAGTTGTAAGGCACCTTGATTCCTTTCAGCAATCGTTTCCCAAAATGTTCCCATCTGAAAAGGTACTTCATCAATCGACTTCAGGATGTTCACCCTATTATCTTTACCCTGACAATACAGTCGAATACGTTGTTGCCATGATGCAAAGTCAGTCCTATCAAGCATAGGTGGTCGGGTATCGAACCCGACACATTGGATATCTTCCGAAAGATTAGCCATCTTAATTGATTGTGAAATGATTTAAGTTGATCGAACAATGATTAGTGATTGTATGTTAAAAGTGGTGATGTTTGTTTACGTGTTTTGTTGTTTGGGTTTGGTACATTTGTCAAGTTTATAATAGTCTAAATTCCAAACAATGTATCAAACCGCTGGATTAGAGCTCAAACCGCCACTGTCAAACTGCTACAGTCAAACCGCTATGAAGAATTATACCAAACCGCTACCACGAAGAAAAATGGCCAGAGGTTTGTTTCCCAAAAGACCTTGAGAGAAATCTTCAATAAACCTGTAATAAACCGCTACCTACAAACCGCTACGAGTGTTAAACCGCTACGAAGTTAAACTGTCAAACTGCTACTAGAGGATATAGTCAACCGCTATGAAGAAATAACACCAAACCGCTACCAAGAAATGAAATTGGCAGAGGTTTGTTTCCCAAATCGCTGTGAGAAATTGTCTTCAAAAACTTGTAAACCGCTACGGATCAAACTGCTACTATTACCAAATCTCTACTAGTAAACCGCTACACTAGAAGACAAACCGCTACTGACAAACCTCTGCCTAATAAGACAAACCGCTATCAGAAACGACAAACCGCTAGCACAGTGTATGATCTGACAAACCGCCAAAACAATGTACTTTCTTGACAAACCGCCAAAACAGTAAACCAAACTGCTACGAAACACTACAAGCAGTATACCAAACCGCTATGATGAATTACAAACTTTTGCACTTTAAAACACCTAAAATCACCCTTTTAAACGTTTTGACTTGGATTCTTTTGCACAAATGAGTACTAGAAGGCTATAGCCACTACAAAAACATGAATTTTAACACAAGAAAAGTTAAAATCAATGAAACTCAAAAACAAGAGCTAAAACCTCCTAAAACTTAACTTTTGATCTAAACAAAGCACTAAAATGCACACACAAACGATCTAATCATCCAATGAGCTCAGATACCAATTGTAGGATATTACAAATCATAACACAATGGAAGATAGATGGATTAGCCAAATCTAGAGAGAGAAAGTGAGAGAAAAGCTTTCTAGTAAAAGAAAGTGTAACATGTAAAATGAAAATAACTAACCACCTCTTCCAAGGCATGGAAGAGGCTTATATAGTAGCTTACAAAATCAGCCTTTAGGCTATGGTATGGGCTTACACGTTAGGCTTTATAACCCGACCTATTACCGAACATTACATATTAAACGTTAAACTACGAGCTATAATAAATGGTACAATATACGGGGTGACCGAGTCTTTTTCTAATATCTAACATCTTGGTATTGAAGAGGTTGAAGAATGAAAAAGAAAAGTTATGATAAATAGTGAAAAGAAAGAAGCCCTCCATACACTTTAGGAAAAAACCGCGTCAATACATATGCTATCAGTCTTCATAAAAATGAATTATGGTATTGAATAAAGAAATCATGAACCCAATGATGCAATGCACAACACTTCCTAGCCATTTAAGTTTCTCTCAAGCACGGACGGTATACAAAAAATGGTTCTTCAAGATCAGTGGAACTTTGATATCTAGGACATATCAGAATTTATAAAGTCTATGTACTAGGAAAAGTAAATTTACCAAATAACCTACTAGCACATTATTTTTTATTATTACTAGACTCTCCCTATTCCTTTTGGAATTTCACAGTCCTATTGCTAATCTCAACTGTTAACTTACGTGTGAGCTAATTCGCCTAATCCCTAAGTTAAGGTTAGGTGAAAGAGAGGCATAACATTAATGCTTGCTCTAGTCAACAAGGGTCAATTATCAAGCATACATTATTAATTAGCAAGGTAAAGTGAAAAATCCCTAGGTCTTTTCTTTCTGCGGTTATGGAATTATTGATATGTGAAGATTCAGAGTATAGCTACCAGATTTATGGTCCTATGATCCCTTACTTTCTTCACAAAGTAGTAAACCCATTCAATCGATCTCTCTTTAGAAAAATTAAAGTCATTTATCTTGTCTCGTACATAGTTTACGGTTTTGTCCAGTGGATACGGCGTATTGGGAAGATCCAATATGGCGTATCGGGCATGAATCAACTTCAATAGTAATTGAAATTGACTTGACTTGATCTCTCGGGTTTGCTTCAGTAAAGCTAGGTAGACTTCCAAATCCTCTTTCCTGTAGTACCTTGCTCATTTGCCCGATTTGAATTTCCAAAGTTTTAATAGATGCTCTTTGGTTTCGAATGGCAACATCCGTCGAAGCTCAGATTTCTTTAATCAAATTGGAGTTTTCTTCATGTCTCTTTGCTGATTCACTCATGAATTTGCTCAGGGTATCTTCCATAGATTGCCTTCGTTCTTGGTACGAAGGATTCACATTGTTCCTTTGATAGAATCTTGGAGCTTTTGCTCTATATCCCCCTCTTTAAAAAGGTCTACCAAATTGCGTGTAGTAAGTTCTTCTAGGGTTTTCCTTGTTCATTTTTACTTTTTTTTTTGTTTTTTGACGTGGCAAACTTGGGTGTAATGGCGGTCACCTTGTGCATTGTTCGCATCACAACTTGTGCAGCATATAATTTTTCATCACTTTTCTTGATCTCTCTTCCAAGATTATGGAGTTGTGCTTGTATAGCTGCCAATCCGTCAGAAGTTTCAGTACTTCTTGACCTAGATGTTCCATTGTGATTTCAATACTTCTTGGCCTAGATGTTCCATTGTGCCATTTTTGAGAGTATTCAACCATTTCTTGAGTGGCTACCTTTGCATCAGTAGCAGTCTTAGATGGTATTGCACCTCTTGAATCAAGAATTTGTCGAGTAGAAATTCCTAATCCATTATAGAATAAGATTACCTCCTGCATCTCCGTTAAATTATGTTGAGGACACTTCATCAAGAGTTCTTTAAATCGCTCCCATGCTTGGTAAAGGTTTTCATCTGGTTCTTTCTGAAAGTTATTGATTTCCTCCATCTTCTTTGCAGTTCGAGTAGGTGGGCAATATTTGTTTAGAAATTTTATTTTAAGACCATCCCAAGTTGTAATTTGTGACTCCAGTTAAGGACATAGGGAATGCTCTAAGCATCACTTAGTCTATAGTAATATTTGGAATGTGGAATAGATCGACAATCTTAAGAACTTTCTCAATGTGTTCGTTCACATCTTCATGATCCGAACCGCTAAAGGTGTTAGTCCGTAGTTCCTTGAGAAATTGGCTCTTTAGTTCAAAGTTATCCCTGTCTTCAATTCTGGGCCTAGCAATCCCCGATCCATAGTCAGCTTGGGTCTTGCTCATGTACTGCTCCATAGTTTCTGCCATTGTTTCCGCAACTTCTTCCTCTGAGTATTCTTGGTCAGAAAGTAAATTGGAATCAAGCGATCTTAATTCGTCAAGACTTAGTGTCTTGAAGTGTCTCCTAGATGATCAAAATTCTCGTTCAGGTTCTTTGTAAGGTGTGAATAGTTCGTTTGTTGAACTCCTTGTCATGCACTACCTGTAACAAGGGATAAACAATCAGTAGGATAGGCTCTTTAGGATAGAAAAAAAATTAGCACGAAAATCAAATACGAAAACTAAGATTTTGATTCTGTTTCAGATGATCGATACGGCGTATTCAATAGAAGTGAATATGCCGTATTAATCGATTGAATGAATACACTGTATTGGATAGGAAATTGGATACGCCGTATCGAGTTATCAACCAGAACAGTGTATTACAAAAACAATTAAATTAAACACACAATTATACAAACAAACAATTAAACTAACAAATATACAAAATATACATAATATAAAAAAATATACACTAATCTAATTAACACTACTCCTAAGGGTTAGATCTAATGTTAAAAACCAAAATATAAAATAAAAATCAAGATTAATTTTCACACCCCGGTAACGGCGCCAAAAACTTGATGTGTCGTTGTGTGGTGTATATTTTTATGATTCAAGTTTTAGATTTATATTTTGCCGACTTAACCAAAAACAACACTTTAACGGACAGTGTACCCGGTCGGTGGTAGATTCGTGGTAAGTAGGGTGTCGAACACTAGAAGCGAGGCTAAATCTCTTAATTTATTTATATCTTGGTTGTCTAATCTAAGTTAATTCTAATCTAAGTCAAACCTATGCTAATCTTATGTTAGTTCTAATCCTAATTCTAACAGGTAAAGGGGGGTTTCAACCTGAGAGACTGGCACGGGTTTGGTTGGTGACTACTATAAATTCAAGACACTTTAACCTACGCAAGCAAATTAACATAAGATAAAAGAGCGGTCGAGCCTTATGATAGAAAATTGTATTAGCCATCATTAATCCGATTAGAACGTTGGTTTGTTTATTCAGTGCAATGATTACTTGTCTCGAAAAGGCATATCATTCTTAGACTTAGACGGGACTTTATCCTAAGACCTAGACACATTAATTCTGTCATAATTAAAGCATCTACATAAAGTATCCTATACTATATTTATAAATCTATCTTAGGGATTTAAAACAATGGTGATCCTTGTGAAGCACCTAGCTCATTAGAGGACTTTACCCATTACTGTTAATGGTAATTTTATACATAGTAGTCCACTTGTCAACTATCCAATATGATTAGAAACTTATTGTTTGAATTATCTAGATTCAGCTACTAGTCTACATGTTCAATAAACCATAAGGCTATTTTTGTTAACTAGTTAAGCCAGAAGCGTTTTTTATCCCTTAGCTCGATTTTAGAAAGGACAATACTTATTGATCCATATGCATTCTAGATGTATAAATCACTATATGGAGAGCTATCCCGGCATCTAGATTACTTGGTCCGTATTACTAGATCCAGTTGAATGATAGGTCGCATACAAAAGCACGTAAACAAGTATAAATTGATAAACATAAACAAGCATACAACGATAAATTAAGCAATCAAGATATAAACAAAACCAAACATTCAGATCTTCATAATAATGGCTAATACCCAAAGGTATTAGCCTTCAAACATCATAATTTATACAAGAGTAATTGTTTTAGCCAAGGTAAACTAACCGAGTTAACGAATGATACCAAAAACTGAACGATTACAAAAGTATAAGAAATTACACATTGTCTTCTATGGATTGGAATGCGTTGCAAGACCTCTTCTGCTCTTTTTCTCCTCTGAAAATCGACTTTTGTGGTTTAGGTATCGAGGATATGATTTAGCACACTTAAAACTCGTTTTTGAGTTTTCTATTTATACTGTCTGGAAGTCGGTTCGATACGGCGTATCTAATGGGTTGGATACGGCGTATTGGAGTTTCTTGGAGTAAGGACCACGTTTGATATCTTCCAGAATATTCACATGCTATATATCCTATACGGCGTATTGGTCTTTTCTGGATACGGCGTATTGATCTTCTTTCCTTTGTGGTCTTTGGTGAGTGCAGGCACGGATACGCCGTATCTTCCTTGATGGATACGGCGTATTGATTATTAATCTTCAAAATATCCTCGTTTAAGCTCCAAAATGCGTGCCTTTTGCTAATATTCTCCAAGTTCTCCGTAATTACAACAATTCTCAAATATAAACGATTAAGTAACAATTCTTTGCAATAATTATAAAAAATGGGTTAAACACATGGGATAAATGATGCTATAAAATAGATGTTATTTTATGTCATCATCCAGCGTTTGTAAAGAAATTTTTTTTCTTTCTTGGAAAATTTTTTGCACGCGAATCCTATTAGTTATTTCCTAGAGAATTACTGCATAAACCACAAAAACAATTTAACACAATCAAATGACTCTAAACAGACACATAAGACACGAATTAATATAAACTGTTTATTTTATATGCATGAAATGGTTCTTAGAAACCGGATAATTTCCTTTACAATTTGATGTAAAATACATTTGATTGCAATTAAGACAAAGTTAAAGACAAAACAAAGCATGATCATATAATTCAAACACATAAAAACAAATGATAAAGAATTAAAACACACATGACAATCAACAAACTAACAAGTAATGATGCATATATATAACCGGAATAAGAGTCAAATATCCAAATCCTAAACTATTACAAACCATAATTGTTTTAAACATGAGATGATAATAAAAAGTACTGGAAGCAAACAGATACAATCAATCAGAACCGCCAGGATCAGGGCCATATCGATAATCATAGCCAGGAGGCATGGGTCTAGTGTAGCCATAAGGAGGGTAGTCTACCTCGCTCTCGGGAAACAGATCGATCTGGAGGTGAGGGTCTAAGTTGTAGCGAGTGGAAAGGTACTGGAAATGGCGGACAGTGTGATCGTAAGTCTAATCAGCTTATTGGTCTTGCCTTGCCATCCAGGTCTCCATCTGCCCCCAACGGCCATCTGTCTGGTCCATCCATTGGCCTTGACAAACTTGCCAATCACCCCTGCTCATGTTCCGGTACACATCGAAGGACCCCCCAGCCCCCTCTTCAACTTCTTCCTTGACTTCATCGTCCTCCCCAACTTCACGTATCACATGCCAGTAGCATGCCCCTCCATTGAGCTCCATGATAATCCCCATAGTGATCAAGTATTTCTTTTTGAACACATGGACCCGAAGTTAGACGCTCAACACGTCTAACATCTCCCTAGTTAACAACCCAAAAGATCGGCAATTCTGGTCACAAACATGCCTCCATAAATCAAATTATTCTCCCTAACCCCCTTGAGATACTTAGCCAACTAATAGTGGATGTTGCAAATGACCTCCTCAGCGTAGATGCAGTAGAGGTAGAAGAGATCTATCTTGGTGATCCTTTGGGTGGACTCCTTCCTACCCGAGATGGTCGTCACAATGCAATGATGGGCTAGTTTAACCCTTGGATCCCTAACTTTTTTCACACTCGTGCCTCCCACAACAAACTCGTCATCCTCATTGTTGACCAAAATTCCATCAACAAACGCTCGGCCTTCACAGTCACTGCCCTATGCAAACCACTCATAGTACTATTCTCCATTGACTAATCCTCATAATACAACCAAACTCCATAAGGGACATCGTACTCGATTCATCCCTTAGTCTAAATTTGACACCTAAATGCTCAGGCTCATACCTATAAACGGTAGACTCAAACTCGATAGAAGCAAAGAATTCATGAACAAGCTCTCGGTAAACTAGTTCATTAATTTGAAAGAGGTTTACCCATTGGGGCCCGGAGAAGTTATTAGTGTTGATGCTATCGAAGAAACTCCTATCAAGGCCATGATTAGCAAGGAATGACCAGTCAATAACGCTCTCAGAATGGATGGAACATCTTGAGAGAGAATTGAAGTGTAGTTGCTAGGTTTCATTATCAAACACTCTAAATTCACGAACCCTTTGTTCCGTTGTAGGTTCTTGAGAGCTAGAAGATTGTCCCCTTGTGCTCTTTTTATGCCTAGATCTCATTGTCTACATCAAAGCCAAAACAAAAACGGGACGAAATTAGACCATTATTTTTCCACCATGTCTGATCAGAGGGTTTAGAAGGTGTCAGGATTTAGTTTCGACGCCGTCGCTACGATTTTGTTTGAAAATGAGATTACGAGGGAAAACCAAGTTATTTTCCGAAAAACCTATTGCCAAACACTCCCCTAAGATCAGAACCCACATGAATAGTTTCAAAAATCGTGGCTTTTTTTGCTAAAATCTGAATTATTTTTTACAATGCGTTTAAAGTAAACAATTCTGTAGAATACATGTATTATCTAATCTCACAAACTAATGACAAAGAACTAGAGAGAAAAAGTGGAAGGATGAACACTTTTAGAGAGAGAAAGGAAGAGAGAATATTATATTATAGAAAATGAGAAAGTGAACAACCAACACCCTCTATGTGTAGAGAGGGTACTTATACCATGACCTAGGCTGGCCACATAGTGGGCTAGATAGGCTTTCTATGGGCCTTTGGCCTTTCTACCTTACTAAGGTTTCAAAAACTAGCTAAGACCTATGAGCTACATATTTTAGGTGTGACCGAGTCTTTTCTCAATTCCTAACAAGTTCAATACCTAAATTGATGATTAACTTCTTAGATTTGTGCAAAATTATCCCCTAATTCGATCAATTTATTCTAGGGTTTAGCCATTGGGCATTCAATTGAAATCAAGTAATACGAGGAATAGATCAAGATGAAAAAGAGATTGAAAACAAATAGGATGGATTACTTACCGAGTGGAGATGATTTCCCAAGAGATGGCAAGATTAAAGAGGATTTCATTTTTGGTTTTTTTTAAAAATTTGTGGAAAAGAAGTAAGAAGGGTATGGGGGTTTTATTTTGACCGGGTTGACGCGAATGCGTCGCTTAGAATTCCTGACGCCGTCATAATAGAAATTTAAAATTATTTATTTTATTTTTAGTAAAAGTGATTACCAACCCTAATACTTCTTAGAGATGTTTTAATAACCCCTCCCCCCCCCCCTCTCGGATCAAATACGCGATTGCTTTTATTGATTTTGAAAAAGTCGTGTGAAAGAATCTTGCTATTATTTGGGCAAAAATCTCCACAAGTTAAGTATTGATGAAGTTTTGAGTGACTTGTTAAGGAATTTTTCGCGTAATATCGGGATTTGATGTTTTGGTTACCTTTTTTACCAGGCTTAAAGCCAAAGGTGCTTTTCCTTACAAGGGATGGACTAGGAAAGACCATGTGGACGTATCTGACAAAGAGTAACTTTGGCGAGATTGACTTAGGGGTACAAAAGGATGCCTTTTAAGCCAGATATTCTGAGAATTCATGACCCTTAAGGAGATCTAGGTCCTCGATGTCGGGGTACCTTGTAATCTTTTGGATCCTTTTAGAATTATTCTCTCTAAGCCTTATTTCTTCTTTTAACTTCTCAACAGCTTCCAACGATAGTTGCATGAAATCACTTCCTATAACGCACATGTACTTTTCTAGTTGGCGAACTTTCTCTTCTTATTCAAGTATGAAATTCATCACAAGCCCTTCAACTGCTTCTTGATGTGATGGTTCTGGTGGTAGTTGACGTATTGTGTTGCTTGATAGGCTACATAGGTATTCACTTTTTCCCATTAGTGAGATTGCATCCTTGATGAGCGTATCAACCTGGTATTCCATAATCCCCAATAGTTTCTATATGTTGGAGTTCTTGTAGTTAAGGCTCCCTTCCTCTGGGAAGATGGGGTCGTTTCATCCTTCGCCTTTATATCGGGCCAACTCCTCGATAGTAGTCCAGGCCTTTTCTAAACTTATCTTTCTAAACTGCCCTTTAACGGCGTAGTTTACTGTTCTTTTCAGGGTGTGATCAATGCGATCGTAAAATATTTATACTTGGAGCAAGAGATCAATACCATGATGAGGGACTATTTGGAGTAAGTCCTTGAAACGAGTCCATGGTTCGGAGAGAGATTCACCTTAATGTTGTTGGAACATCAAGATGTTAGTTCAGAGTTTAGAAGTCCTTTCCGGTGGAAAGAATTGAGCAAGGAAACGGGTAGTAAGATCCTCCCAATTGGAGATGGATCCTGCTAGAATACGTTCAAGCCAATTGTTAGCTTGATCACGAAGGTAAAGTTAAAATAAACGCATACGCATCCTTTCCCTATTTGCAACATCAAGGTCGAGTGAGTCCACAAGTTTTTGAAAATCTTTAAGATGTTGGTTTGGATCCTCGGACCGAAGTCCGTGGAATGAGCATCCGTTTTGCACCAACCAGATGGTGTCAGATCGCAGAGTCACCACATTGTTCCTATCGGGGAGTTCAATGGTGTTTCGATAGCCCTCGTGGCTAGGTCTGGAATAATCTCTTAGAGTACGGATAGGATTTTCATCTCCCATGGTGGTTAACGAAAAGATTTACAAAACAAAGAGAACGAAGAAAAGATAGACTACGAGAAAGCTAATTGACCAAAAATAAAATTCTCACTTAATAGGAATCAAATGAGTAGACCTAAGCTAAATAAAATTCAAAACCTAACTATTCCCCACGCAGCGGCGCCAAAAACTTGATGTGCGGTCGTTGTAAACTCACAAGAAGTTTTACAACTCTCTAAGTAGCATACCTAACTGTTGTAGTGTAGTATAGGTAAGACTCGGGGGTTGTTATTGTTCTCTAAGGGAATAGGTTGGGAAGGCTCAAACTGAACGTAACTAAGGTCTAAGGGGATTGAAAGAATATTATTTTATGTTTTTTTAATTTTTTGAAAGCAATTAAAATTATCTGGTTTGAAAGGGGTTTTGGTTTTAAGCTAATTAAACAACTAAAATAAATCTAAACTAATGTGCGAAAACTAGTATAGGTAAATAAATGTGTTTACTAATCATGCATGATCCTTAGTTTGCTTCTCCTAATTCTATTGCCCGTCACCCTTGTGATGCGATGTGTAAGTATTTCCTAAGTCATACGAATTACACGAACTCGCCGTCTATGTAATATTCCGCTAAGGCAACTGATGACATCAAATAACTTCACATTTATACTATCATTTATCCTGAATAAGTTACCCATTTTTATATAATTATTGCAATAATGTGTACTTAATTGTTTAAAAGTGTTATTTGCAGTAATTGATGAGTGATTTGTGAAGACATGCTAAAAGGCGCATATTTTGGAGCTAAAACAAAGACATTTGAAGATTACCCCATTCTAACCAATACGCCGTATCTAGGAAAAGAGATATGGCGTATCAGCACCAAGTCTTCACAAGAAAACGCGTATTCACAATTCCCAATACAGCGTATCCACCTTCTGCCATACGCCGTATCCATAAAGATAACTATTTAGAGATACGAAGATCTTTGTATTTTGAGAATGTATATTATACTAATCTTAAACTTTGCGCGCGCACCAAGGGATACACCCTAATACGCCGTATTGGCCTAGCCCAATACGACGTATCTAACATTTTCAGAGGTTATAAATAGAAGACTCAAAAATGAGTTTTTAGTGTGCAAAATTATATTCTTCGTACCATACACATAAAAGATGATTTTCTGAAGAGAAGAAGAGCAATAAAGGTAAAGTATCGATCACGATTCCATAGAAGACACCGTGTAATTTCCTTACTCTTGTAATCATTTAATTTTTGGTATTGTTCGGTAAAACGTTTAGTTTACCTTGTTATTTGATCATGCTTGTATAATTACAATGGTTATGGGCTAATACCCATTAGCCATCTTAATGAAGATTTAATGTTTGGTTTGTTTTAAAATTGATTTACTTAATTTATCATTGAAAGTTTAATTATGCTTATCACATGATACTTGTTTACGTGTTTGAATATGCGACCTATCATTCATCTGGGTCTAGTTACGCCTAACAAGTTAGCTAGATACTGGGATAGCTCTCCATATCGTGTTTTATATTACTGGACCAATAGGATCACAAATAACTTTCTGTCTTTGTCTTTAAATTAAAAGCTTAGTTGGACAGGCAGATGACCCATAATGTTTCAACAAGTATGTTTTTGATTAATTGAAAGATTTGAATAGTGGACTACCAGTATATAAAATACCGTTAAACAGTAAGTGGGTAAAGTCCTAATAGGATAGGGTTTATCAAGATCACCATTGTTATAATCCCTAGATAGATTATAATTAAACTAAAGGATGCTTTATGCGGATGCATTAATTGTGACAGGATTCAACGTGTCTAGGTCTTAGGATGATGTCCCGCCCAAGTCTTAAGAATGATATTCCGCTTCGAGATAGGAAATCATTACACTAAATAAACAAACCAGCATTTAATCGAATTTAATATGGCTAATACAATTTTCTATTATTTGGCTTGCACCGCTCTTTTATCTTCTGATTGTTTTCTTGCATGTTTATAGTGTTTAGAATTAATTATTGTCACCATAAAACCTGTGCCAGTCTCTCAGGCTGAAAACCCTCCATATTTGTTAGAAGCGTATATAGCATACGTTTAACTAGTAATTAGAATTAACATAACTAGAGTAATTAAAATACTGATAGATTATAAGGTTAACAACCTCACTCTTAGTGTTCGACACCCTACATACCACGAAACTCTACCCGATCAGGTACACTGCCCGTTAAAGTGTTGTTTTAGGATAAGTCGGCTAAATATAAATGTAAAACTTGGTAATTAATAAATTGACCCTACACGACAACACATCAAGTTTTTGGCGCCGTTGCCGGGGAGTGAAGTTGTTTAATTCTTATTTATTATTGTTTAAGTTTAGTTTAAATTGCATATTTATGTGCTTGTTTGCGTGTTTAATTTCCTGCATTATATATTTTGCATATTGTGTGTTTGTGATCATTGTTATAGCCTGCTATAACATTCTGAGTCGAAAACTCAATACGGCGTATTCATCTTCTTAGATACGACGTATAAATTTTTTCTAAACCAAGACAGCGTATTCGACTCTATCATCAATACGGCGTATTCAGATTACTGAATACGGTGTATTAGTCCATTTAATCTTTTTCTTCATAGCAAATTAATTACAGTTAATGGACGACCTCAACATCACCATGAAAGAGTACATCCAGCTTATGGCTGATAAGGCTCGAGGGCGTGATCATATGTTTAATTGGGAAACTGCTACGTACAGTGAGGTATATTGTAAAGATATTGATTCTTTCACAAATTTTGAAACAGATTTCCCAGCTATCGTCTACAATGATGCATCGACATCAAGTCAGAATGTTTCTTCCGAACCCACTGTAAGTATTTACAATGCAATTAACTCTGACATTGATTTTCACATATCATTTTCCGTTTCCGAGGACGAGGACGAGGATTATACTTTTAAATATAACAAGGATTCGTCTTCTTATAAATTAATTCCTGCCAATGATTTAAAACCAAAACCGGTAAATGACTATGTTGAAATCAATATTGAATCGTGTTCGGAGAACATTGATGTCAAACCAATAGATAGTGTTATTTGCATAAGCAAGGACACAACTCACGTTGAGTTTGATGAAAACATTGAAACAAATCATGACACATAGTGTAAATCTTTCGCTACAAAAGATTTTGTTTTCAAAATTAAAATCATGATTAGTAAATGTTTTAAAGGGATGCCATTAATTTTTGTTATCAAGAATTTATATGTGCCATTTGGCATCCCGTTCGACCCCAAATTATTTTATAAGGATGAGATTAAATTGGGGCAAGTCTAACTTAAAAACTTTTCTGTAAACAAAAGTGCTTGCCGAGAGACAACGCGAAATGTAATTTTCAATTTCTTATTGAGTCTGTCTTTCCAGACTGTCTATACGGCATATCCAAACCCCATGGATACGGCGTATTGAATATCTGGACGTTATCTAGTCTTTATTTTCAGCACAGTCTATACGACGTATTCATTAAATGAATACAGCGTATACAGGTATCAATACGGTGTATCCTGGGGTATGGATACGGCGTATCAACTTACTGAACAGTTTTAGCTTATTATTTCAATTCTAACCAAATGAATACACCGGAGATGGAGTTACACTTGTTTTCTTATTGATACAGGAACCTTCTGAACGAAACAACAACGTTGGTGGAGTATTTATAAATCTGGAAATCTCAAAGTGTTGGAGTCTTAAAATCTCAAGACGGCTGTTCAACACATTCTTGCTCATATACCTAAATTGGAGAATCTAACGAGCAAAACATCAGGGAGTTTTTCGTTCTAATTATATTCCCTATATTATTTAATTGTTTTATTTATACAACGAGGACGTTGTATACTTTAAGTGGGGGGATGGAGAATTAGAACGTACATGTCCTCCTTTTTACAAAATAACATGCTACATGCTAAAAAGTGTTTAAAAATAGGCCAAATTAAAAAAAATTAGCATGACTTTTGTAAAAATCACTAGTTACATTACTTGGCGCACTATAACCCTTGATGCATATTGTGAGAATTTAGCCTATTCAGTTTCCAAATGCTTACTAAAAATTCCACAAAAATTATGAGTGTGCCGGTGATGTAGTGGACTTTAGAACTTGGCTTGGTATATCACTCGAGACCTCAATGATGAGTACTATGGATTTAGATGGAATAACATGTTCAACTGGTAAATTTCTAGGATTAAACCAAAAAGCCTAAATGTTGTAAAATTAACTAGCCACGCTGGTTAGTTAACCCCCCGTGTAACCCTTTGTTTACTCTCACTTTTATAGTAAGATCCCCTAGAACAACCTGTTGAGCCATTCCTGTCTTTTTCTACACCAATTATATGTTTTGTTACACCTTTATACTTTATCCTACCCTGTAGATTAAGCCTATTTTAATCAAAGTTTCTAGTTGCTTTCGTGTAAAGTTCTGTATTTCCTGCGTCAAAGTGGAATTTTTCTGTCTCTATAATGGTCGGAAAATTGCACAATGCAATGGGAAAAATATGTAGCTCGTGAATTTTGCTACTTTCGCGATTATGTTTCATTTTCGAAGAAGAAGTGTTGAAGGAAAAATTATTCGAAAAAATTATGATTGTGAAGATGGTAAAATTGCACCGAGGTTTATGTTATGTCAAAAAAAAGAAAAGAAAAGAAAATGCATCAAAAAAGAGAAGGAAGTTTTATAGTCGGTTCGCTAAACTTAAACCGAAGAAATTCTTGAAATGATCGATTATTCGTGGATTAAAAGTCGACGATGTATAGTTTTATATTAAGTGGCCGATATCACCACTTTTGTAAAAGTATGTAAGTTTGGGATGTAAGGGAAGTTGACCATTATGGGAACGTCAACTTAGGTTGTCTTTGTCATCTCTATGATTGAGGCGTTTGTATATATTTCGAGTCTTTATCATGGAACGATCGGGGAAAAGTTACTAGCAACTACCTTATTTGTTCAAGCTTAATTTATCTGTTTTGTGAATTTTATTTAACAACAATTTACTTCCCATTCCTAGCGATTAACCTTTGGTTTTACTCGAACGAGGTTGGAGTGAGTCATGCATGTCTATTCTGTCGTTACGACCATGTATGCGTGATTTAGCCTCCTTGTTGGTTTACGACTTTTGGTGAAAACTAGAAGGTCCTTAACTTATATCATTCTTCATCCTAATCTTTGGTTAAGCTCAAATAAAGATGTGTTCGAACACACATGTTTATTCCGTCGTTACGGTCGTGTATGTGTGCTTCAGTTGCCTTGTTGGGATGGTACTATCGGTGAAAGACTGTTAGAATGATTAACCCTTAGCCTTTAATAAAACCCAATTTACCTTTTGACTTGTTTCTCCTTAGCTCTAGTGGTGGAGATGTGTATCCTTGCCAAACTTATGATACGAAGCTAATCATGACCGAGCAATTGAGCGTACCACTTAAATGTTACACCCTAGATTAGGTGAGTGATCTGAGTGGTTTCATTTCCATATTTCGTAAGGTACTTGGTCTTGTACATGTGATTAGAACAAAAGAAGTGCTTAAATGGAAAAATCCTTGACTTCGGTTAGGATACATTTTCAATATAATCTAGAGTCTACTTGAGGAAAGGTAGAATTCAAGTGGGGGATATTTGATAACATCAAATAACGTCACATTTATACCATCATTTATCCCGAATAAGTTACCCATTTTTATATAATTATTGCAAGAATCTTTACTTAATTGTTTAAAAGTGTTATTTGCAGTAATTGAGGAGTGATTTGTGAAGACATGCTAAAAGGCGCATATTTTGGAGCTAAAACAAAGACATTTGAAGATTACTCATTTCTGACCAATACGCCGTATCCAGGAAAAGAGATACGGCGTATCAGCGCCAAGTCTTCACAAGAAAACGCGTATTCACAATTCCCAATACGGCGTATCCACCTTCTGCCATACGCCGTATCCATGAAGATAACTATTCAGAGATACGAAGATATTATATTTTGGGAATGTATATTATACTGATCTTAAACTTTGCGCGCACTCCAAGGGATACACCCCAATACGCCGTATTGGCCTAGCCCAATACGGCGTATCCAACATTTTTCAGAGGTTATAAATAGAAGACTCAAAAACGAGTTTTTAGTGTGAAAAATTATATTCTTCATACCATACACATAAAAGACGATTTTCTGAAGAGAAGAAGAGCAATAAAGGTCAAGCATCGATCACGATTCCATAGAAGACACCGTGTAATTTCCTTACTCTTGTAATCATTTAATTTTTGGTATCGTTCGGTAAAACGTTTAGTTTACCTTGGTTATTTGATTATGCTTGTATAATTACAATGGTTATGGGCTAATATCCATTAACCATCTTAATGAAGATTTAATGTTTGGTTTGTTTTAAAATCGATTTACTTAATTTATCGTAGAAAGTTTAATTATGTTTATCACATGATAATCACGGCGGTACCACACGTATTTTTGTTATTAGTTCTTCTATTGAAAGATCTAAGCCGACTAATTAGGCTATTAGCTCATTTAATGCATCTAAAAAATGCTTTTACCAACACATGTGATTAAACCATTAAGAGAAGGCATATACAAAAGGCAAAGCATAAAAGACTGCGTAAGAAGATGATCATGAAGGAAGAAACCTCGATTCTAGATGCTTCAAGGAACGAGTCGGTACGAGTTGGTAGGCTAATATATTAAAGGCCAAAAAGAAAAACAGACAGAATGAATACCGGGTAACAAAAGTACCCAAAGTCTTCCAAAACTATGGCTCAAGTATGTGAGGAATAAACATCGTCAAACATAGTTCATGGCTGCAAGCATAGGCAGTTGTGGCTGCCCTACCATAAGACGAACATGGGCAACAACAATTTAACAAACATAACGCATACAACAATCATCGTCGTCGAAAATGTAATACACATAGTTACATACACCACACACACAATCAATTGAGTCTTCTGGATTACGCTATGACACAGACATAGATACTCTCACCTGATTTTGACGAAGCAAACAACGTAATATCTATACACGTACCACATATTTTCTCAAAGAAGCAAACACCGATCAACATAATAATTATAAACTTCAACGAATATATTTGGTAAAGATATAGGACGTACATCGTATGCATCGTTAAATTAAAATAACACACAACTTAGATCCACAATAAAAAAAGTTCTACCAGACGCCACCCTTGGTTGCATCCGCAACTCGCAGTGGATACCCCGACAACCGATGGAATTCAACAAACAACACTAAAAAAAGAACCAACCGTAAAGACTAATCATTATTTCCATAGGTAGAATTTGAAACATGAATCACATCGGCCACACGTATATCACTCAAGCACCAAATCGTGCTCACATATACCAATAGAAATTAGAGTTGATCGGTATTCAACCAAGAAAAAAATATAGAGAACAAGATCCGCATGCGTGCTATATATTTTTTTTGAGCCGAATATCGATAAACACAATAAATTATACGCTAATAAAAAAACATTATACAGACTTACAACGGCTCAGGTTTGCGAATGTAAAAGTTGGAGGCAAAATTGGTATCGGTTGCAACCTCATACCAGTTGAGGATACCAAGCCAAGATACCAACGCCAGCGTACTGCAAGCATCAAACATGTAACGACAGACAATCATCATCATCACCAAAATCTAAAATAGACAACCAACCAAACAGTACAACAAAGCCGTTCTAACAAACAAATTTCCAGTCGCATTTATTTTGAAAAATATATGTGTCCACCAACTTATTTAAAATAATGTACACAACATATCAATTAATGTTCAAACGCAGCAATGGGTCCAAAAAGAAAAAGCCAAATAATATAAAAACTCATTAAACAACTAATACAATGGTGCCAATGCAAACCTAAACCACCCTAGACTGCCAACAGCAGCAACAATAAATTCCGATACGGAATACTGGCTATGGCTGCAAACCTGATCCCAAACAGGCTGCCCCGCTAAAAGACCAAGACTTGGCACACCAACTCATTCCAAATAATGCACACCGCATATTAAGTAATGTTCAAACGCAGCAATGGGTCCAAAATGAAAAAGCTGAATTATACAAAAACTCGTTAAACGACTAACAACAACCTAAAGAGCAGCAAGAACAAAATCCCATACGGAATACCGGCCATGGTTGCAAACCCGGTCCTAAACAGTATGCCCCACCAAGATATCAAGTTTTGGTAAAAGACTAAAACTCAGCAAACCATCATAGCTATTTCAACAAACAAATAGCCAAACTCATTTAGCGGCTAAAACGACGTTGTTTTAGTCCTTTTGGGTGTCCATAATTTTAACGGGCTAAAATATTACCAAAAATTGACCATTGTCACTCAAGAAAACTTATCAACACCCTGCCATCTATATAAAAAAAGCATTCAACAGGTAAAACAATAAGACCATCTATCCCAAATAACAACAATAACACATAAGGCACAACCTCATTCAAAGAGAAGAATCATTGCACAAAGGGTATGTTTGGGTATTTATCATGTATAATTGGATTGGTTAGAAACTAACCATGGTTAGGTGAGTGAGTTAGCATGGTTAAGAGAGAAAAGAATATGTCAAGAGAATATGCTTTTCTTGGTGAGAAGGGATGGATGTTGTGAAGGGGAAAATTTAAATTTAAAATCAAATTGAGAGAATTGAGTTGTGTATGAGTTGTATGTGAGTTGTTATGATATGATGGACGGGAGCCTTAGATTTTAAACTTAAATTTGAAATTTGAATGTTAGGATAAGGAGGTGAGTTGGAAAATTGTGTAGAGGAAGTTTGGTGAGTATGTGTGTGAGAGAGATATTTGAATTTCAAACTAGAAAGTGTGTGAGTGAGCGTGTGAGTGAAGAGTATATAGAAAGCTTTGAGTGTGTATGTGCGTATTTTAAAATTTAAATGAGAGTATGTGTGAGTGAGTGAAAAGGTGTATGGAAGAAGCTTTTAGTGTGTGTGTGTGTACATGTGAAATTCAAATTGAGAATGTGTGAGTGAGTGAGTGAAGAAGAGAATGAATAGGGAATATGTGGGTGAGAATGTTGTGATTAGACACATAGGAGCATATGTGGGGTACACCAAGTACAAGAGAGTATATTGTGTAAGAGAATGTGAGTTGTCACAATTGAGTTTTAGGCTTAAGAAAGGTTTATGTGGTGAAGGTTTAAGGTTGTGAAGAGAATGATAAAGATGAAGATAATCAAATGATTGATTATGTGGTTAATCATATTGTCATCAAAGAAGAAAAGATTTTGACAATAATGATTAAGGAATGTATTTAGGAAAGTGGAAAGAATGTTTGTTAGAATGTTGGGATTATGTAGGAAAGTAAGAAAGATCAAAGAATAATTAACTTTCAATTACCACAAACTCAAATAGTCATTAAGACTTAATCCATGATTATCAACAATGGATATGATCATTGATCATCTTGATGCAAACAAGCTAAGTGCTTTGCATCTCAAGTAAAGCACATCCGTAAAAGGAAAGGATGCATTTACGCAAAGTGACCTTTGACTTAGTTAGACCAATAAAGGAGTAAAACTCGTTACGTGATTAGAGACAACGTAAACCCGGATTAAGGTTAATTGAATACTTTCGTTTGATGGTATGTTGAAAGTATGATTATGCTAGGTTTAGAAAAGAGTTTTAGCATTGGCTAGAGGCAATTGATAAAGAAAATGAGTTGGCGTTTTGTTGAAAACGAGAGGACTTGTTTTATCTTCCCCCTGTGTCTAAAACTCGTTTTGAGTGTTTCAGATTGCTCTAGTATCATGTACATACCTTTATTGAAAGATCCACATGTGTCAAGTAAGAGGAAAGCCGACGAGCAAAAACTAATTAAAACGGAGTTCGAGCCTGGCGCGCTCGCCATGTGATAGAGCGTGGCCAGCCCGCCAGAACTACTATTTCGGTTTGACTGTTTTTGGCTATCGTTTGCGATTTTAAGTGTTGCAAACGTTTATTTGACATCGTTAAAACATAAATGAGATCTTAATCAATGTTGTCCCAACATATATATTTTTTATAAGTTAGCTCATTTCTAGCTTGCTACTAGAGCACTGATGTCTAATCAGACTTTTCTACTAAAATGTTCTACCAACTATCCGATATCTACCGGTTACTACTATCATGTCCAATATCTACTTGAAAAGCTACTAACTTGACATTTTAGTTACTATCCAATATCTAATCGGCTACTGTAACCATATCCAGTGTCTAATTGGAAAGGTACTATCACATACGTTATCTAATCGGTTTGCTACTATATCATAACTCCCTTCTATAGGTGGCGAGTACTCATGTGTGACCTTTTCCCTCATGTACGAATACACAATCAGGTTTACAATGCTACATAGGATCAACCTATGTGCCATATACTATAAGACGACATAGCTTATTCATATGTGCCTATTATGTTATACTATTTGACATGCTCCATACGAGAGATTTTTAATCCAATCTCATATGACCAGTGTACTATAATGGGAGTTCTAATTAATGCATCACTTAGGCACTCTTAGCATAAGCTATTTATGCATCACCTAGGGGGTGTTTTTTTTTCCACTAATGCCTCTTATTAGGTGAGTGGTGAGCCCAAACACTTTAATTCATCTTATTCCATACACACACCAAAACCTCCCTCTACCCATTAAGAGACATTAATAGAAAAACTACTTAATTCATATAAAAAAAGAAACAAGCCTCGTAATGTAACTCTTAATGCATCACCTAGGCACTAATAATAACATATTATATGACACAGTATATGTCATCCTTTTCTATATTGTTTTAGTAGGATACAACTAGAAACATCCGTACTTATACTAAACATAACTATATTACTAAAACATGTTAGGTTGTTTCGTTACTCACCTCTCAAGTTCGAGCTTAATGTTGCACTTGCTTGCCTCGATCACCTTAATGAAGAACTAATCAAGAACACTTGAAACTCCTTTCTAGATTATCCCAAATCCTCTAAAAGCTTTCTTGAGATTATCTTATTTGATTTACAGGTTATGTGACTAATCCCTTTTTTCCCTCCAAAATACCACTATAAAACACGTACCGCTACACGTGTTGGAATAAGAGCTTGTACTTTGTTGTTATAAGCCCATAAGGGTATATTGGTCATTTACCCTAAATTCTCTACTTAGTCACTTTTGATCCCTATGGCAAATCTGCATTACAAAGCACACATTATCTTCAGGGCCTTCTTTAGGGGAGTGGGAACGGTGCGATTGCACAGGGCCACCGCTTGACGAGAGCCATAGAATTTCATGCATTTCTATTATGTATATACACAATATGAAGCTTGAGTTTAATTAGTTTAGATATATGTATATTTTGTGTGTGTTTAAAAGTCTCTTTATGATGATGGCACGAGGCCACCAAAATTCATAAGACGGCCCTGCTTATCTCGCTGTCTTCTTTTGCATCATAAGTCCCAATTACTACTAACGTGGTCATCCTTATATATTTTTATCTTTATATTTATATTTCTAGCATTCGTCGAGCTAAACTAATAAGTCTGTCCTTACTTTCGTAACAATTTTTGTAAAATTTTAGAGTAAGTTAAATTTAAAGATATAGAATTGAAAAATAGCTTAAAAGATCAAATAATCACGTAGTACTGTACTATTTTACAAAAGTTACTTGCAAGCATCAAACAAGTAAATCCAAAAAAGAAACATAAAAAAACCGCATGATCACGTGTAGCCAAGTATCAAAAAGAATCCACAAAAGAGCCGCGTTCAACTCTCCCTCTGTCTTTCTTTCACTTTCAGTTTTAACCAAAAACACTTCCAATCTTTCTCTCTCTCATATCATCAAAACGACATCGTATTAGTCAAACCAACACGTACACACCCATTTTCCTCACATCACCAATAACCACAAAATTCTATTAAATCTAGGGTTTCTAATTTAAATGACTTAAATTAAATCATCAAACAGTTGAACCAAATAATAATGGAAGAAGAAAGTCAAAATTCGGTAGCTGATAGTCAAACCTTTGACCAAAGTCAACCGATTGATGCAGTGAAGAAGAAGCGTGGACGTCCACCTAGAGTACACGCGCCGCCGGTGAAGATGATTAAAGAGGAAGATGAAGATGTTTGTTTCATTTGTTTCGATGGCGGTAGTCTCGTCTTATGTGATCGCCGGTGAATTGAGTTTTTTAAGCTTTGTGTAGATTAATTGATTGATTAATAGTATTATTATGTGAGGTTTGATGATGATTTTGTGTTTTTGTAGAGGATGTCCTAAGGCGTATCATCCTGCTTGTGTTAAGCGCGACGAGGCGTTTTTTCAGTCCAAAGCTAAATGGACTTGTGGTATGTGTTGTATAATTGATGAAATTGTGTTTGCGTTATAGGCGGTAATGTATTGTTGGGGTGATGATGTAATTAATACGGATAGTAATTTAGGAAAGTGTGAAATGGAAGTGTTAGCGTTTCAGTTATCCTAGTATTGTACTTTTATTGCCGGAGGTTCCCGAGGGCAGGGGCATGACCGTCTACATCCTACATTCCTAGTATTATGCTCCAGCGGGATTTATGAGTATTACTGTAGTTGTATAGTATTGTATGAGAGAATATTGATAACTAATGGAAATCGCGTAATATAGTTTACGTTATAGTCGGTAATGATTTATTGAGTTGATGTAATTAGTGACTTTTGTGGTATTTTAAGAAAGTGTAGTTTGCGGTGTAGGAAGTAATGATTTATTGAGTTGATGTAATTACTAGCGCGGCGAGGCATTTTTTCAATCTAAAGCCAAACGGACTTGTGGTATGTGTATGTTGTTTTGTACTTGGATAGATAATTGAGATTGTGGAATCTAGTTTGCGTTATAGGCGGTAATGATTTATTGAGGTGATGCAATTAATACGGAGTAGCTTTTGTAGTAATTTAGGAAAGTGTGAAATGGAAGTGTAGTTTGTGTTATAGGCAGTAATGATTTGTTGAGTTTATGTAATTAATAGCTTTTGTGGTAATTTAAGAAAGTGTGAAATGGAAGTGCTAAAGTGAGTGAATGTTAAGTTGAGATACGAATTAGGATAGTGGTCTATTGTAAGTTATAACCGCTTAGCCTCGTTAATGCTTATTTAAAGCGGTTTTTGCATGTTGAATACTTCTTTAATTAGGTAAGTGCTTCTAACTTTCCCTGGTCATGGCTTTAATTAAATAAGATGCAACATATGTATCTTGATGTTAAGGGATTATTTCGGAAGTTTTGTGGTCCAAGGGATTTCCGCTAACAAAGCTTTGCCGTGTATATTATCTATGTTGCATACTTGAATTACCTTGTTCTGTACACTTCACTTTGCTCTGATCTGCTTTCTTGCATATGTGATGCCATGGGACCTTTGTTACTTAGCTGTGCCATTGGTTATTTATGGGAGAAGTAATTTTAGGGGGTGTTTGGGATTGCTTATTTCTGTGCTTATGAAACTAAGTATTTGTAGTTTGCTTAAAAATAAGTAATTCAGAAACTAGTGTTTGGGTTTGCTTATTTTGTAAAAAAATGCAAGGTACTTGACAAAAACACTAATTTGTTGAATAAATTTAATCAAATCCATTCAGAAAGGTTTTAGGGTAAATATATTTGGTAAAAGAATGATATTATATGTATCTAAGATAAGCATTTGAAAGCAGCTTGCCACCTTCTTATCAGAATCTGCTTATTTTATCTTAAAAATAAGAATACCACAAAGTTGCTTCTGCTATAAGCAGACAAACAGAAAAAAAAGCAATCCCAAACACCCCCTTACTTAAGTACCAACTATCCATGTTCTCAAACATTATTTCTCTAATGGTTGGTGTAAATCCCGTAGACTATTCTGGGGGTGTTATAACACCACCTTAACAGGCTCGTGATATGTTAGCATTGTTTTTGTAAATATCTTACAGGAAACCGATCCTTAAGCTATAGTAAGTGATTCAAATGGCTACCCTGATATCACACTGAATTCTTCAGTTCCCTACATATTAGGATGCTAGTTATAGTAATATGTACTATAGTTCAGTTATTTGGAATAGGATAAATTAAACAGTGAAATGAAGAGTTTGTTTTCTGAACAAGATAGAAGTAGGGGAGAAAAAGCTGTTAGAAAAATAGGCACACGTCTCTTTTTAATGAAGCAGATTCAAGGTCTGTAGACATTCTTAAATGGCTATTGTTCATGCCATCTGGCATGTTATTGGAACTGTCAAGGACTCATGTGAAGCTGATAAATGTATAACTACTATTGCCGCATGATAAATTGCCTTTGGGAATGCTTTCCATTGGCATTTCTCATCTAGTTTGGAGTTACTTTGATACGTTTGCACTGGGTACCTTACTCATATGGTTTCTGAAACTAAAAGATAATCGGCGTCTTATATATTTAGTCTTGACTGAACATTAGATGTGAAATACTACTGAATTATGTTACCCGATACCCAGTATGGTCTATCTAATGTCTATCGAACTTTGCAATTGTGAACACAAATAGCATAAGTTGCAATAATTGCTGATATCTCCATGCTTAAATCAATTTCAGGTTGGCATATATGTAGTATATGCCAGAAGGCAGCCCATCATATGTGCTATACTTGTACATATTCATTATGCAAAGGGTGTATAAAAAAGACTGATTACGTTTGTGTCAGAGGTGATAAAGGCTTTTGCACAGTGTGCCTGAAAACAATCATGCTGATTGAAAATGATGGACAAGGGAAGGATGAGAAGGTATGCTGCATCTTTCTGTATATATATCACAACGCTAATATATATTATACCGTAATATATCCCATATACCATTTTATAATGTGTATGCATCTTCAAACATGTTATTCAAGCTGAGATTTCCAAAACCGTGCAACCATAAATGATAACTTATTAACTTTGAATAATGCATGAACTGTTACGTGGTACACAAATGTTGGGACGTCATTGAATGTGCTTCCATTATTAGAATACCAAATATACTTTTTTGTAACGAAGTTTCTATTCATTTTCTACTTTCACTTGCACTTTCTCATCTATAACTTGTCCAGGCTCAAGTGGATTTTGATGACAAAACTAGTTGGGAGTATCTCTTTAAGGTGTATTGGGTCTACTTAAAAGGGAAATTATCTCTGACTGTCGATGAACTTACTCTAGCTAAAAATCCGTCGAAAGGACCTGAAACAACCCTTTCAGTTAGTCCATCAACATGTGTACATAATGTAGACAATGATCTGAAAAGCATTAAGACTGACACACCCCCTCAGGTTCTGGAGACAAGTGAAACTAAAAGAAGAAAGAAAGATGAACAGATGGTTCCCCATAAGGAAACTGTAAGTATGAAAAAATTGGCCACTAAAGAAAGCTCATCTGTGGTTGTACGCAAGGACTGGGCAACTAAAGAGCTATTGGATTTCGTTGCACATATGAAAAATGGCGATACATCGGTGATATCTCAGTTTGATGTTCAGGAACTTATGCTAGAGTACATCAAAAGAAATAATCTCCGGGACCCTAAAAAGAAAAGTCAAATCATATGTGATTCAAGGCTCAAGATTCTCTTCGGGAAACCACGTGTTGGTCATTTTGAAATGTTAAAGCTTCTGGAATTCCATTTTTTCATGCAAGAAGACCTCTCGAAGAACAAAATTAACAGTATTGCAAAGCAGGCTGACCCTGATTGGAATAGTGATAATATTGTGACAATGAGTAGTAAGAAACGGAAAAATCACAAGAAGGTTGAAGAACGAGCACCACAAAATAAATTGGATGAATATGCTGCCATTGATATCCATAATATTAACTTAGTATATCTACGTCGAAAAGTAATGGAGAATCTTATTGGAGACAGTGAAGAGTTTAATAAAAAGGTGGTTGGTGCAATTGTGCGAATAAGAATAACCAGTAAAGATCAGAAGCATGATATATACAGACTTGTCCGAGTTGTAGGTAATGCTTTTGAACAGTAAGCCCCATCTATGGGAACAATTACCAACTGTAGCACCTTAAACTTATAATTGATATTTGCAGGTACAAGTAAGGCTGATGCACCATATAAAGTTGGTGGTAAATCTGCAGATGTTATGCTTGAAGTATTAAATTTAGACAAGAAAGAGACTGTGTCAATTGATGCAATCTCAAATCAAGATCTGTCTGAGGTGACTTTTGTTTTTCTGTTTATATTTTCAAATAATCATAAAAGGTAGCTTAAAAATTAAACATACAACGTAGTTTAGATAGTATAAATAACATCTCACTTTCTTTCTACTTTCAGGATGAGTGCAGACGTTTGCGACAAAGTATAAAATGTGGGCTTGTAAAGCGATTTACTGTAGTAAGTCTGCGTATCAATCTTTATCCTCAACATCCGTCCCAAACTTTATCATTCTGTGTCCACTCCTTTCTTGGTTTCTTTGCTCTCCTTTGTGCTAATATTGTGCTTGCTTTAGGGTGAGATACAGGACAAGGCGGTGTCTCTTCAATATGCAAGGCTCAATGATGTGAGTAATTTTGGCTTCAATATAGTTGGACTTATTGTAGTTTTGAAATTTCAAGTTCTTATTTTTTTGGTTGGCAAATTTATATGGCTTTCTGAAGTATTCAGTTATCTAGCATTGTTTATTGTTATAACTTATTAATTTCCGCTTCTTTTCATAATCTAGATATTGGAAGCAGAGACATTGAGGCTTAATAATCTCCGTGACCGAGCAAGTGAGAAAGGGCATAAGAAAAGATATCCTTTGATGATAGATTACTTATTGTTATTTGTTGTTTTATCTTATATTCATCTTCTTCTTGATACATGTATTTCTTATAAGGGTTATCGCTAAAGGAACCCACATACTTTTACCAGAAATGCTGTTAAAGTCCCATATAATCTTGTGGTTGAATCGGTCAAGATATTTTGTATCATCAAAAATGTTTTCAATTTTTGTGAGTGGTTAAGTACTCCGGACTTCTTTATCGGTTTACTGATTACGTCTCTCAAGTTTAATTTTTCATATATATATTTTGGAGGACTAAATTGCATTTTCAAACTCGGAGGACTGTGTCAACCGCGGAAATACCAAGGATTTAACCCCTTTTTTTGGTGAGACTATATAGGGTTATTCTGACGATAACCCTTCTTATAATAATTGTATACATCTGGTGAGACTATATAGGGTTCTTTGACAAATATTACTCTCAGAGAATACGTGGAAAAACTCCAACTTTTGAAGACACCAGAGGAACGTGAGCGCCGAATGCGGGAAATTCCCGATGTGCATTCTGATCCAAAAATGAATCCAGATTATGAAACTGATGACAGTGAGGAATATTCTAAAAAGGAAGATGGTTAGTTTTTTTTTTCATGTTTGTTAACATCAATTGTTTATTTTACCCCTTACCATCAATTCTTGGTATCGTGTATTTTTACAGAACAAACGAAGCCGAAGTTTGATAGTCGCAAAAATACAAGCACTCCAAAAAAACCAGCAGAATTTTCAAATAATGTTAGTAGCAGATCATGGAAAAACGAGAAAAATAAGCAACTAACTATTAAGAGTGAAGAAGATAGAATGACTACAAGAAAAGATGCTCATGGGATAAAGAATAATTCCGGCAGACCACAAAATCAGGTTGAGTCTAATGGCTCGACAATCACCAACTGGAATCATCGAACTACTGGAAGCTCATCATTCCCCAACACAGCATCAGAAACTGCTACTACATCCTCTATGAGGAATACTCCAATTTCCAACGTTAGTGAAATAGATAAAGTGTGGTATTATAGAGACCCTAGTGGAAAAGTTCAAGGGCCATTTTGTATGGTACAGCTGCAGAAATGGAGTACCACTGGATACTTCCCGACTGATATGAGAATATGGATAAACCGAGAGGATGAATCTTTACTATTAACTGATGTACTGAAAGAGCAGTTGCAGAAAAAGACTGCCACCGAGAAAGTTGGTATTCGAATTGAGGGTCTCACTGTCCGCACTACTAATCTATTATCTGATGGTCAAAGCTCCTCGGGCCAATCTTTGGTACATAATTGGAATACCAGTAGTTTTGCAAAGTCAAACGAGTCAACTGGACAGTTAAAAATGCAAGAGATGGCTAGTCCTACACCGATTGAGAATAGTGCTGATAATAAGCCTGTTTCTTTGATTTTTGCTGGAAATACGTCACTCGACGATTTGCCAAGTCCCACGCCAAATAAGATGACCCCTGAAGGTGAAAAGGTGGAAAATACTCTAAAGGAACAATCTTTGCCATCTTCAGAAACTTTGGTTCGAGAAGCCGAAAATTCTGACGTTGGTCGGGCACACCTGCCAAAATTGTCTTCAGAAACCCTGGTTCCAGAAGCTGGGAACACCGCTGGTTGGAGTAATGGCTTGAGCCAAGATGTTGGTGGTGCCCAGCTTCCAAAACCGGCTTCGGAAGACATGGTTCGGGAATCTGGGAATCCCTCTAGTTGCAATAATGATTCTAGTCGAGAGGTTGGTGGGTCCCAGCTTCCCAAAACAGCTGAAGAATGGAGTGGATATTCACCTACGCAAGTTAAGCAGGGGGAACGGCATCCTGGTTTGAGTCAAGATATTGGTGGGGCCCAGCTTCCGAAACAGTCTTCTGAAATACTTGTTCAAGACTCCGGGAACGATGGTAGTTGGAACAATGGTTCGAGACAAGATGTTGGTGGGGCCCAGGTTCCAAAATCGTCTTCTGAAACCCTGGTTCAAGAAGCTGGGAATGAAACTGGTTGGAATAATAATTCAAGACAAGATGGTGGGGTCCAGCTTTCCAAAACAGCTGATGAATGGAGTGGATACTCACCTACGCGAGTTAAAAAGCAGGAGTGGCATCCTGAGGATGATCATGTTGCTACTACAACGATCGGCACTGAGCAAACTATTTCATCAGCTCCACCCTCATCACAGCCTGAATATAACAGTTATATGCCACCATGGCAAGGTGTTCGTGAAACAATCGAGTTTAGCACATTGGCGGAGGAGTCTGTTTCAGATCTGTTGGCGGAAGTGGACGCGATGGAGTCTCAAAATGGTTTCCCTTCACCTACATCAAGAAGGAACAATTTTGCAGAGGATATTTTTAATGGGTCATTTGAGGAGTTCAGTCCCACCCCTGTTCATGGTGCAAGAAGTAATGGCTTTAGTTCCAATGGGATCGATATACAGTTGCCATTTAAGTGGCCTGAAATAGCACGAGAAAATATAACCAAAGACATTCAGGTCACTACCCATTCTTCCGAGGTTCAACCTCCTTCGCAAGACATGATTGATGTAAATAATTCCATAAAATCTGTCGAGGGTGAAAGTCAAACCAAAGTGGGCAATGTTCAAATCGAAGAAGAGTCTGTCTCGATGCGCCCAGACCATGATGCTTCTAAGACAAGTCAAGATAGGGAAGGTTGTTCAAACGAACAAAAGGAGAGTGAATGCACCCAACCCGCATCTACAAAATCAGAAGACCCAAGCTCTGAAAAGGTTAGAGTCGACCACAGTGATATGATGACTGATAATGTAACCTTGCAGTCTGCAAAAGTTGATGCTGTAGGACCTCCACCACCTTCAATATCTTTAACCATCGGATCGGACCAAGTTTACCCACAAGATACCCTGAATAATTTGGCACAACCAGCTCCAGAATTCACTACTAGAGCCAATACACAGTTAAACCCAAGCCAGGACGTGACATTTGGATGGGACCCACATCAGAGGTATAACAATGACAGTCTTAGAGAAAGAGGTTACAGTGTTGAGGATTCAGGATATAGTAGGAATGGTAAACCTTGGGTTAGACAGTCTTTATTTGGTAGTGGTAGCGGTGTAATTAATGGCGGTGTCAGTTATTCAAGACCACCGCCAAAAGGGCAACGTGTTTGTAAGTTTTACGAGAGCGGACGATGCAAGAGGGGAGCTTCCTGCAACTATTGGCACCCGTGAGACAATACTCAACTTGTTGTTCGTATTGTTGTCCATTTATGTATAACCCATATATATATATGAAGCTCGAGTCTGCTGATATATGTAGTTGTAATTTGTAACAGCCCACGATTTAATTGACTGGCGATATATCAGTCATTGTTCGAAATACCAATTTTTGTCTTGCAATATCAAAAAAAAATTAAACCCGGAACAAGTCGACTCATTACTGGTACAGTTTCACGGTTTAAGTTATTTACAACTGATTTTCATATTTAAAATTTATTCAGTTTCAGGGTATAGTAGAATATTGATTATTAGTTGTTTATCTATTTAAGTTGTAATTTAGTTGAACCGAAATGAAGAAGAAAAGAATAGGTTGCGTTTAGTTGGAAAACATTTTCCTATCATTTTCTGTTTCCTGTTTTGTAGGAAAAAGAAGGGGGTTTTCATCTCCACAAAACAATTGAAAATTTGGAAAACGCGTTTAGTTAAAGAAACATGTGTTTGTGTTTTTCATTTTACAAAACTAGAATACATGTTCAAGTGTTGTTGTTTCTATCTTAATTCTCTATTTACTTTTGTAATATTATAAAGACATATTCGAAACACAAAAATAGAGGCGGCAAAACGGGCGGGCCGAGCGGGCGCGGGCATCAGGCAAAATGGGTACGGGCCAAAACGGGCACGGGCTAAAACGGGCACTAATGGGATAAATGGGCTACTGGGTGAATCTTATTTATTTAATGGTTTCTTAACGTTTTCGTCCGTTTTTTTACGTTTTCGTCCATTTTTTTACGATTTCGTCTGTTTTTTACGATTTCTTCTGTTTTTTATGTTTTCATCCGTTTTTTTACGATTTCGTCCGTCTTTTACGATTTCGCCCTTTTCTTACGTTTTCGTCCATTTTTTTACGTTTCGTCAGTTTTTTACGATTTTGTCTGTTTTTTTACGATTTCGTCATTTTTAACGTTTTCGTCCGTTTATTTACGATTTTGTCTGTTTTTTATAATCTCGTCCGTTTTTACGATTTCGTCTGTTTTTTACGATTTCGTCCGTTTTTTTACAATTTCGCCGGTTTTTTACGTTTTCGCCCGTTTTTTACGATTTGGTCCGTCTTTTTATGATTTCGTCCGTTTTTTACGTTTTCGTCCGGTTTTACGTTTTCGTCTGTTTTTTTACGTTTTCGTCCGTTTTTTACGTTTTCGTCCGTTTTTTACAATTTCTTCCGTTTTCGTCCGCTTTTTTACGATTTCGTCTGTTTTTTTACGATTTCGACCTTTTTTAGACGAAATCGTAAAAAAACAGACGAAATCGTAAAAAAGCGGACTAAAACGGAAGAAATTGTAAAAAACGGACGAAATCGTAAAAAAACGGACGAAAACGTAAAAAAACGGGCAAAAGCGTAAAAAACAGACGAAATCGTAAAAAAACAGACGGAATCGTAAAAAAACGGATGAAATAGCAAAAAACGGACGAAATCGCAAAAAAAGGACGAAATCGCAAAAAAACTGACGAAATCGTAAAAAAAACGGATGAAAACGTAAAAATACCGGCGAAAACGTAAAAAAACTGTCAAAATCGTAAAAACAGACGAAAACGTAAAAAAAGTCTGTAAGCATACATAAAAATCAAAAACTTATAAAAACGTATAAAACGTAGGAAATAAAGGGAAAATAGATATGAGTGTCATAAAAGGAAAACGGAGAAAACAAAATAAAATTATTTTCTAGTTTTGTGTATAAAAAGAGAAAATAAGAATTTTGTGTTTTGTAGAGAATTTTGTTAGAAAACGACGAAATGAACGTGATATCTATTTTCCTTGTTTTCCACAAAACATTTTATGAAAAATAATGGTGTTTTCCTCTAACCAAACGCAGCCATATCATTTTAGAGTGTAGTTTTCTCTCTATTGTTCTTGGATTTCTTGGATTCTTGCCCACTCAAAAGACCTCAATCCATTCTCCATAATTTATTTATAGGAAAATTGATAATCTCTAATCAGTCTCTATCGTATGACCAGTTTTATTTGTCTCAAATATACTGCAATGAACTCATCAACATTTGCGAGGCTAAGCAGTCAACAAGCCCGTCTAGCTCAGTTGGTAGAGCGCAAGGCTCTTAACCTTGTGGTCGTGGGTTCGAGCCCCACGGTGGGCGCATTTATATTTTTAAACTTCGTTATCATCTTCTCATTATATATATATTTTCTTTCAATTCCTTTCATCCCAATTAACCGTTGAAAGTCTCACACACAGATCTGTAATTCAACAGCAATGGCCACAATCACATCGATTGTTCGCACAAGAACCAGGTTATTAAATTTTAACAAACTTAATCACAAGCAATATTCACAACAGCCTAATTCTAAACGCCTGTTTCTCGTCGATACCCTAGCTCTAGTAAGCCATTATTTATACTTATACAGTTTTATTATGATTCATCATTTGGTATTGTTATTACGCCATGTTTGGCAACATTTTGTTTTATTCAAGTAAGCCGTTATTAATACTTTTAGATAAATTTCTCAAAAATTTGTTACTATACAGGTTTCTTATGAAAAATTTCGTGGAAAAATGAGGTATTTTTTACCAACTAAACACACCATAAAGCTCCAAATTTTTCATTGCCAGTTTTATACTTTAGTTTCCTTATTTAGTAATTTTGTTTTATGTTCATGAACTTTTAACTTATAAGACTTAATACATTAATTTTGTTTGTTGATGTAAATGTTTTAGGTGAGAAGATTAGAAGGCGAGGGTGTGCCATCTCAGCAAGCTGAGGCGATTACGTCTGCGATAATCGAGGTTTTGAATGATAGCTTGGAAAATGTGGGAGAGTCTTTTGTTTCCAAGGGTGAAATGCAAATGGTTTGTTTGTTTGTGATGTTAATGATATGTTTAAGTACTCGTATGTGTAAGTTTTGGTTAAAGCTGAAAATGCTTTGGTTTTGGTATAGATTGAGATGACTCAAGATGGCAATCTGGGAAAGTTTAAGTCGCGAGTGCAAAGCTCCCAGGTGAGTGTTTAATTTGTGCTTGCTGATTAAATTAAATGTGCCTAGTTTATAACGCAATGTTATATGAGTTTGTTGTTGTGTATGCTACTGGAAAGTATGTTGGGATGCTGCACTTTAACTTGTGATCAGAGATGATCAGAGAAGAATTAAATTTTTTATGTATACCGAGAACGTGGATATATGTCTTACGACAATGTGTAGTTTATTTTTTTTATTGAGAAGGAAATGCCTTGGTTGATTTTTTTGTTTTCCAAGTATGTCAGTTGATGAGATAATTTGATTATACTGAAGCGGGGTGGAAGGGAAGTTCTATCAGAAAAAAAGTGCTAAATAAACTGTTCTTTGGAGTCACATACCTCAATGTTTGGTCTAGGAACTTTTGATTGCATCTTAACTGGGTTAGAAAGGTTACGGGATGGAAATTGTTTTAAATATAGAATTTAAAGGCTTGCAAAGAGAGTATACAAACCGACTGTGTCGTTATACATAACTTTTACAAGACATTGATATGTTCCTCTGATGAGAGATCACAATCACTTATTCTCCTTGTTGAGTCGTTGGAATTTCAAACCAATATGCTATTTGCTAGCCACTAGGCCCCTTGATCTCTAGATGAGTTAAAACATTTATAACCAAGACAAAGCAATGATGATCCAAAGCAGATTCATGATTGAGTCATAGTGTGATTAGTAAATTTTTACTTCACCTAACTCGTGAATTATAAAATAGAAGCACCCTTATAACTTCCTTGATCGGAGCTCCTTTTAATGAACCAATCAAGGAAGTTATAAGGGTGCTTCTATTTCATAATTCACCAGTTAGGTAGGTGAAGTAGAAAATTACTTGTGGAGTTTTTACAAAATATAGAGTCGACAAGTACATTCTTATGGAGTTCCTCACAAATTGCTCATATCTTGTATATCCTTTATGTCATTGTATTTCTACATGCCGAATGGGCTAATGACACCACTTCCTGTCAGTTTTGGCAGCTAGCCATATTCTTTATCTTCAAACTTTATTCATGTATGATGCCTAATTTATAGTCCTTTTGTTCTTGCTAACTTGTTTTCCATAGTTTATCTCTTTACTTTTTAGCTGGCATTAGCCTAACCTTTTGTCAAAGCATAAATTTAAATTCTCACTAACCTAATTACCTGAAATGTAACAGAACATTGATGAAACCTAACATAACATTTTTTGGATTTTAGAGAAACACGAAAAATGCACAAAGTTCCGTTGGCAGCCAAGAGGCAGAGGTCTCTCCCTGGACGCTCAATATAACTCTAAATTAGTAATAAAATCAAGCAAATTAAACCGTGTTTTATAACTTCTACTTATAGTCATGTAACATGGATATAATATGGTATTATAGTCACTTTATCATCGTAATACTATTGTCAATTACATCCTCTGGCTATTTAATTTTGTGATTGCCGCTGGAATGGACCAGCATGGGCTTATGCCCATGTGTGTCTCTAACAGTATTAGATGAAAAGATTGTGCTTTCGATGGTTATGACTGGGAATTCCAAGTTCTGATGAAAAGGTTAATGCGAAACTAGGGACTACTGACAGAGAGTGATTGCCACTACCCTTTCTTGACTTAATTCTGTCCTTGTCATAGTATCCATCAGCAAATTGTTATACTCCGCATCTCTTAGATTGTCCAAGGGTTCTAATTGCGTAAAATGTCAGATCCTTCACCCTTCTCTAACCATTCGGTGGTAGACTTTTTACTGATGGCCATCTGCATGTTAATACCTATTTTTTAATGTAATACTATATGATGAATCTAATCATATCTAGATGTCCATACTTAGTTAAAGATTATCCTCTTCCAGTTCCTAATTTGTTATTCGCATATGATAATTTATTGGTATATTTTATACCCGTTTCAGTTCAACTATTTTGGTCATTCTTACAGGAAAATCATTTTTCATTGTTGCAACGTGAGATGGAGAAACTAAAGAGTGATATCGAAAAGATGCGCAGTGAGTTAAGGTAAGGGTGGTTGATGTTTTGTGAAATACGATTTGCTATCAATTTAATGTTTCCACCTGCAATCTTCATTTAATTTGCAATGTGGAATGAATTCAATGAAGTTCTGAGATATAACACACTATTTCATTTACCGCAATTTGTGAATCATCGGATTTTTTTCACCATATAGGTATGAAATTGACAAAGTCACTGCAGGACAGCGGCTTGATTTGAATCTTGAGAGGGGGTAATTTGACGGAACTGTTCTTTTTCCTAGAAATAAAATTTTGTGGTGTATAGCATTTGAATCATTCTGTATGTTTTGACATAATTCGGTTTATAATACTGGTTTGATAATTGCCAGTACTTAATGAATGCAGGCGAATTCGAGATGAGCTATCAAATCAGAATCAAGAAACTACCAACCTCACAAACACACTTGATCGAGTGAGTGTGCATCAATAATATGTATCAACCTATCTAGATCATAAGTCAAGCTTTTAAAATATTATTTGAAAACAGGAAATCCACACGCTAAGGGCTGAGCTGGAAGCAGCAAAATACGATGTGATCAAGTACTGCATAGGTACTCTTGCCTCAATATCTGCTGTTGGTTTGGCCATACTACGTATACTGATGTAAACAGTATTGCTGTCAGTGGCAATGGTGGTGGTAGGCATTCCAGACCGCTACCAAGTGGGCAGCTTGTTTGTAAGTTTTAAAAGAATGGGCGGTGCAAGAGGGGGCTTCTTGCAACTAATGGCAACCGTGAGACGAGATTCAACTCGTTCTTTGTATTGTTGGCCATTTATATAACCCATATATATATATGAAGCACAAGTCTGCTGATATAGACAGTTGTAATTTGTAACAGCCCATGATTTAATCCATTAATGGATGTAAAGTTGTTACATTTGATAAAACAGAAATAGATCAGATAAGTTGAATACAGGGTAGCAATTTTCGACACCAAGTGTGGATTCTCGCATAATCCATGTTTCAACATATTAATAACTGGATTGTTACATGTTGAAGTACCAAAATCTTCATGTTACACCATATATTATTGTTGTGAAACACCACAAACACCATATTAGCAACACTTATTCAAATGTCAAATCATAGAAACACTGCATCCATTAGTCATGTAATAGTCGTTGTTGATTGTAATAACAAGCCCGTCTAGCTCAGTTGGTAGAGCGCAAGGCTCTTAACCTTGTGGTCGTGGGTTCGAGCCCCACGGTGGGCGCTTCTTAAATTTTTTTATATGAATTTGTGTTTTGCTGAGATGAAAACATTTGGTTATGTTTTAAAGGTCTGTTTTAGTGGCGTAGATCGAGAGATGACTCGAGGAAATTCATACTATACGGGTGATGCTAGAATCAGCAAAATATTATGTGATCAAGTACTATAGACATTTTTGTCTCATTTTCCGTTGTTGGTTCGGCCGTACTGCAAATACTCATGTAAATAGCAAATCAACTTCGATATATTTGGTCAATATGTATTTTAATACACGAAAATGCACTATTAAAAAAACATTAAAGAATGATAGAATGTATATTCTAAATATGTAGATTTCATTAGAAGCAAAATGTGCTCTCGGACGAATCTTGACTTCTATTGATGTTTGTGGTTCTGCGTGGTGCAGTTTCCATTTGCTATGTATTTGTTATGATAAAACCATATTGTTGAATGCTATAACTTGGCTTCATGTTGATCAATCTTATGTATATTTATATAATTGAAATATATTCGAATGATTCCTGGTTTCTCTTCCTGGTTTAATTATGTTGCGATTGTCTTTTTGCTAAGTCTTTGTTTATGATAAATTCTTGTTGCTTTAGTGTGGCTTCATGCTGACGTATATTAGTTTGATAATCAAACTTTGATTGATTAGTTTGATAATCAAACTTCGATTGATTAGTTTGATAATCAAACTTTGATTGATTGGCTTCATGCTGACGTAAATTAGCTTATAAGCTTTATGTCATTTTGACATTCTTTATACGCCAAAAGTTTATTGTTTTTCTCTTAACTTATCCGTTTATATAAGCTTGTTATATCAAAGACGGAAAAATTAGGCTTATGAAATGTATGCCGAGATGAGATAAACTAATAAGCTTAAACAAACACCGCCTAAACGCTATTGCTTGGAGCTTCTATGTGGCTTCGTGTTGACCCAGTTTACTGACTCTAGGTTCAATTTATGTATATTAGTTTTGTGCCAGCCGAGAAGTTACTATGTAATAAAAAGCTGAATCTTCAGACCAAGTATACAAAAACAAAGTATACGAGGTTCTCACATCATTTTCTAGATTTGTCAGATAATTACGTCATCGTCACATCAGATTTCTTTAATTTAACCGGAAAATTTGCAACACTTTATTTTTTTCAACTCTCAGTTTCTCTCATTTAAAAATAATCTCAATACACATACAATACACGCACACGAAAATAAATATTATAACTCTATATTAACAATCGGTATCATCCCAAACTCACCATTCCCAACGTAATTTTAATAGTAAAAAATTTCACTCATCACTCATATTCATATATCCTTTTCATCTCTAGCAATCTTATCCACTACACGCGCCTTACTCACATCTCCTCCACTCATCCTCTCCCTCTCACTCACAAACTTAATTCTGCATCTTCACTCGCTCTCTCCCTTAAGGAGGTGTCCTCACTCCATGACTCACCAAAAGCACTAAAGATACATGAGTTTATTAGATCTGATGGGAAGCATATTACTTTCCCACACACACCTAACCACCACTTTGGCCACTGTTCATCTTCCAGCCGACACGCGCTACAAATCAAAACGAGGTTAGTGTTTCGTTCTTACCATGTATTATAGTTTTCGTTATTTTTGTTGAAGCTTAAAGCTTAGATATTGAAAGTTATTGGGGTTGATTTCCTTTTGTTGATGGGGTTGATAGGTGCACAAAGATGTTTTTTTTGTTACCTGGGCTTCCGACTCGATTCACAACAATCGGCAGAATCAACTGGTATTTTTTTTGCCTAATTTATTTTGTATTCGAATAGGGTTTTTTAGGGTTTTCAAAATTACATCTAGGTTATAAGTAATATTCTTTTTTGTTTATGGGTATTTGTTAAGTTTGCATTTTGTATATTGGGTATGTTTGATTTTGTGCTCATTTGTTATATAAAGTGCAAAAACTTATTATAAGCTGCTTAGTTATAAGTAATTTAGTAAATAGTATTTGGATTTGCTTAGTAAAATATGGTACTAGAAATAATAATAATTCCAATGCATTCCACGCAGTAAAGGGGCGTTTCTTATACGGTATTTTGGTCACCCATGACGTGACAGTTGAGAATGGGGTTGCAGGCGGTGTCACACCTCATGCTTGGGATTGTTTGTCATTTACGGTAATTTTCTTATCTCTAAGTTTCTTTTTGAAATTCTTTCTTAGAATTAAGTGTTGTGTTTGTTTTTGAGCAACAGAGATGTGACACTTCGTAAATTTGCAGGTCAAAAATCTTTCCGTTTACGTGCATAAGTTGACTTTTTATAAATTACATGTTGACCTGACCAAAAATCGGGAAGTTATCCCTCGTGGAGCTGAGAAACGTTACCGGATGTGTTACGACTTGATATTTAACCTAGTCTTTGGAAGACTATCGCGTTTTTACCTTGCAAGCATGCATTTAAATTTCCGTGACTTATTTAAGAAAAGTCGTGTGTTTTATATTTTTCGGGTATCGCATGCATTAAAAATAAAATCTTTGAGCAAGCTTAATATCTTAAAAATCCTAAATAAATATCTAGTGGAAGGAATCAAATTTTGGCAAAAATGGCCCCCTTGTTTCTCCCTTATGCCCCCGCCCCCTTTTGCCAATACCATTCCCTAAATTTAGCATTTTTGTCCCCTTTGGTACATTATGCTCCTAGGATCCTTTGGGAGGAAGGATCTAGGTTCAATCCTCATTCAATGCACCTATCCTTTATATAATCCACTCCCTCATTCATTTCAACAACATATTCTTTCACTCTCTAAAAACTTTCTTTCTTTAAAAACATACAATACAAATCTTCTCTTCTTTCCTTTCTTCTCTTACGTCGCACGAGCCAAACAACACCAACAATTGGTTTTTTTCTTCTTGATTCAAGTATTATTTTCGGATTGTTGATCGTGGTTCATTCCTTGGTTATTTTAGGGCGATTCATTTATTATTCGGGGTATATTTTATAGTTATTCGGGTTAAAGACACAAGATTTTCATCATCATCTTTCTCCTACAAGTAAGTATCATTGTTTCCTTTGTTTGGGTGAACTTTTCTTTTATCCGTCCACACACCATCTTCTATTCTTCTTAAAAAACTATATCATCCACGTTTGATGTCTCTTTTATAACTAAAACACTAAAATGAACAAGGTTGTACAACTCGTTAAACATGCATTTTTGGCGTACTCTTGAGGTTGTAGTGAAGTGTAAAGCGTTAAAGGTAGCGTTTGGTAAATGTGACGATGGGATTAGGTTAGTCTTTGAGGTGGGTTTTTTTAGATTTAGTCATGAATGGAGATAGGATAGATTAGGCCCTAGGAGAAGATTATGGTGTTTTCGGCTAAGTATTTAATAGGACATATTGTTGTCCGAAATTGTTTTGTAGGTTTTGAGTGTCGTAAAAACATTTTGACAAGATAAAGCTTTAAAATTTGGATAGTATATGTTTCCTAGATGAATTTGGATATAAAGAATGTGAAAAACGGAGTTATAACAAAGGAGATATGGTTAATTTAAGATTTACGAAAAATAAATGATTTTGACAGCTTTTAACAAAATACGGACATTCTGTCCTGATTTTAAATTAAGGTTTTGACCTTTTTCGGGTCCGATTTGGCCAAAGTGTATAAAAGAAAACTTGTCCGGAATGAAATTTTACTATAAGGTGCCTATTATGAGTGTGGAAAGCCAGGACATTACAAGAGTGATTGTCCAAAGCTGAACCGTGTGAACCGGATTTGGAAGGTAAAAGCTCGCGGGAACTATAACGTCGTCAAAGATAATGTTGATGCTTAAGGAGAGATTTTCATGCCTTGCCTAGTGAAACCTAAGTCAAAGCCTTCATGGACCGTACCCCCTAAGAGATTTGCAATAGTACTTTCCTAATGAATTTCATTATATTGTGTGGATGTCTTTAAATCCTCTATTAACTTATGTGTCATGACGATTCCGTTAGTTACACTCCATAAATTGTTACTGTCTTATAAACCATTTCACTATCACTTTATAAACTATTTTTTTGCTATCCCCTTATAAACTACTTTGCTGTC
>BQNB010030845.1:4673-35475 GCA_026074375.1 Tanacetum coccineum
CCATAACTCACTCATCCCAAGGAGTTGGTTGAGCATCCAACTATCCTATGATGCTAAGACATGTATCTTTCCAGTCATGTAATTTAATCATAGGCTCCAGGCCAAAGATTTTTAGATAAACACACGTTTTGCTACTGTTTTTAAAACAGTCCCATTATTTCAACTCAAAACCTTTGTACACATCATTTTAATCATCATCTACCCACATGCAATGCCACACTAATTGAAAACACCCTCAAGAACATAACCACACATATATATTCAGAACTTAAACATCCATTTTCATGGATGAAAATCAAAGAAAACAAGAAATAAAAAGATAGGGCTTACAAAAGAAAGATTAGGGCTAGAGAATCAAACACCAAGTACTCTTCTCTTGTGTGGGCTGATTCGAACCAAAGAACACCCAAAACTCAAGATTAAAAAGCTTCTAACCCTTCTCTAATGATGATGATACTCCTCCAACCAAACCCCAATCAAAACCCTTCAAGAAAGTATCAAGAAACAAGCCCTAACTTCTTCAAATCTTCAAGAAATTGCACCAAACTTTGCAAGAGGCTTTAGGATGGTGTTATGATGCCTAAAAGGAGTAGGAAAATTTTGTATGATGATGGTGGTGGTGGTGCTAATTTCGGCAGCAATGGGGCAAAGAAAAGAGAGGATTTTGAAACTAGGTGAGATGAAAAAAATGACTTGCATGTATAGGAAAATGAGATGAATGATGAGGTTTATAGAAAAGAGAGAAGTTGTTGAGTGTGGGAATGGGTGAACCGGCCTAGGGCCTTGGGGTTGTGAAATAATATATATATTTTTTATTATTAGTTATAAGTTTAATTAAAGTATGGTGAAGTATTTGTCAAGTAAAAGTAAAGTTTTTAAGGTAAAACGCGAGTTTTAAGCAAGAATTTTTCCTAAACGCGAAACACAACAGAAAATGAAAATGGTGAAAATTATAATCATCGAGGAATATTATGAGATTATTAAATCACTTAAGATGCGAAGACAGAATAGATTTCTAAATACGGCTCACGAAAAGCTAAGAACGGGAAAATCTTACTAAATCGGGTAAACGTAAAATTAATAACTTTGCTTAAAAATGAAAATAGAAATAAAGCTCGGAGTAAATATTGACCTTAAATACGGAATGTTACAAACAACCTAAATTTTCCTAACCAGAATCGGGTCTAATTGTTCCAGTGTTCAAGCAAGGTGACAATCCCATTGATGCCATCAACCATATGATGTCATTCTTGTCAGCTGTCATCACATCTCGCTATCCTACTACCAATAACCAGCTGATGAATTTGTCAAACCCTAGGAAATAAGCTACCATTAATGATGGAAGAGTGACTTTACAACCAATACCGGGGAGACAAATTTCTGTTAATGCGGGTACCACTAGGACATACACTCCAGCAACAAGTGGAAGCAATTCAAAGAAACAAAGGACTGTTATTTGTTACAACTACAAAGGGGAAGGACACATGTTCGAACAGTGCACTAAACCTAAAAGGAAACAAGATGATTCCTGGTTTAAGGATAAAGTGTTGCTGGTACAAGCTCAAGCAAATGGTCAAATTCTACATGAAGAAGGGCTAGCATTTTTGGCAGATCCAGGAACTGTAGAAGGTCAAGCCACACAGACTGTCATTACCCATAATGCCGTTTATCAAGTCGATGATTTGGATGCATATGACTCTGATTGTGATGAACTCAACACTGCCAAAGTTGCTGTCGTGGCGAATTTATCTCATTATGGTTTAGATGCTCTTGCTGAGGTAAACAATCATGATAATATGGATAACAACATGATAAATCAAGTTATGCAGGCGATGCCGTCTTCTGAACAGTCAAGTTTTATGAATCATTTAGAGACTAAAATAACCAGTGATAGCAATATCATTCCTTATTCTCAGTATGTGAAAGAATCACAACAGGCAGCTATTAAGAATTCTAACTCATATGCACAACAAGATGCACTGATATTATCTGTAATTGAACAACTGAAAACCTAAATAATTAATTGCACCAAGATAAATCTGGACAATAAAAGTGTGAATGATACTTTAACTGCTGAGCTTGAAAGATATAAAGAACAAGTTAAAGTTTTGAAAGAAGGACAAAATGTTAATTTAAGTTGATTTAAAGAGTAAAGATAATGTTTCAGATTCATGTGAATAGTCTGTAGAGACTGATCGTCTTAAACAAACTCTTTTAGAAAATTTAAAAGAAAAGGAATCTTTAATGCAAACAGTTACTCTTCTCAAAAATGATTTTAAGAAAGAATTATCTAGAAACATTGATAGAGAGATTGCTTTAGAAAAGAAGATCAAACAGATGGATAATATTGTTTTTAAAAGAGATCAATCTAACAAACTGTTCATATGTTGACAAAACCTTAGTTTATCTATGATTTAAACCACTAAAACAAGCTCTAGGTTTTCAAATCTCTTTCTATCTGAAGAAAGCTTCAACTGTTGGAACCAAAGCTTTATGATGGTAATGCATTAAGAATACTAGTGCTATTGTGATTCCTGACTCTAAAGAGACCCTTATGCTTGCTGAAGAGAGTCGTTTAAAAATGTTTTTAAAACAACAGGATCCAATGATGTTAGAAAAGAAAGTTAATACTACACCAGTCGATTATGCTGTCTTAACCAACTTTCTCAAAATTTTGAAACACGATTTGTTCCACAAACTAAATTATCTGCTGAACAAGCCTTTTGGTCTTCGAATTCTATGAATTCTTCAGATCCGAATCCTTCTTGTACACCCACCAAAGTTGAGGTTTCGAAAGAACTTCCTAAAGTCAGCATGGTAAATACGAGTTTGAAGAAACTCAAACACCATCTTGCTGGTTTTGATGTGGTTATCAAAGAAAGAACCATGGCCACAACCTTCACTGAGGGCTCGTGGGGGTTTGAACATACAAAAGCTTGTTTTAGGGATGAAATAATTCTATTTGTAAAAGCATTGAAGTACTTATTCAATACATTCGATCAATATTTAATTTATGAACTTTCTGAAATTCAAAATGTCTTTTATCAAATGGAACATGCTGTGGAACAACATCGTTTAGAGACTTACGATACACTGTTCAAAAGTTATAGTGAACATAATATGAATTCGACTCTTGGAATAAGTCATTAACAAAGATATAGTGAACATAATTATGAATTCGACTGTGAATAATGCTTCTGTGAATGTGCATGAATGTGAAAAGCGTCTCAAACTTGAGACTGAGCTTCTCAACAAAAAGGATTTCATTGAAAAAGAGACTTACGATACACTATTCAAAAGTTTTACCACTCTTGAAAAACATTGCATCTCTTCAGAAGTTGATACTCAACTTAATCAGGAAATTTTCTAAAGAAAATTCTGTTTCAAATCAAAGTGCTCTAAGTTTTGATCAATATTTTGAATTAAATGAATTGAAAGCTCAGTCCCAAGAGAAAGACACGATCATAAAGAAGTTGAAAGAGAGAATTAAATCTCTAAGTGAAAATATGAATGAGGATAAGGTCAAGAAGGACATAGAAGAGATTGAAACGATAAATATTGAATTGGATCATAGGGTGTCAAAGCTTATTGTTGAAAATGAACATTTGAAACAGACCTATAAGCAAGTTTATGACTCGATCAAACCAACACGAATTCGTTCAAAAGAACAATGTGATGATTTAGTTAGTTAAGTCAATCAAAAGTCTATAGAAATCTCTAATTTAAATGTAAGTCTTCATGAAAAAGATGTGGTCATTACAGCTCTCAAGAATGAATTAAGAAAACTTAAAGGAAATGATTTAGCTGATAATGTAGTTACCAAACACCCTATTGCTCCAGAAATGCTTAAAATTGATGTGGAACCTATAAACCCTAGATTATTGAATAATAGGACAACTCACTCTGACTACCTTAAGCACACTCAGGAATAAGCTGCAATTCTTAATGAAATAGTGAACAAGGAAAACACAAAAACCTTATAAATATTCCTTAGACTCTGCTTGTAAGTATACAAAACAAATTCAGGAGTTGCTTATAATAATCAGACAAACCTGCCCTAGCATCAATAATTCAAGTGTAAATTAGTGGCTGTGACCTCAAAGAACAAGGACAAAAGAGTTAGATTCACTGAACCCGTCACATCCTCAGGAAACACAAACACAAAAACAACTTCTTCATCAAACCTAGTTTCTAACAAACCTATGTTGTCTTCTATAGGAGTAAAACCGTCTACAAGTGCTAGCGGATCACAACCTTCAGGCAATACAAAGAAAGATAAGATTCAACAAACACCAAGTAGTACTCAGAAGAATAAAGTAGAATCCCACCCTATGACAGTTAAATCTAGTTTGAAAAATAAGAATTGCTTTGTTGAACCTAAAGGAAATGCAAATGTGCAACATTCCACGCTTAATGCATGGTTGCATGCTTTCTGATAATCATGATTTGTGTGTTCTTGATTTCATTAATGATGTGAATGCTCGTACTAAATCTAAAACTGTTAAGAAAATTTCAAAGAGAAAAGTTTGGAAACCAACAAGAAAAGTGTTCACAAATATTGGATACACTTGGAGACCTACTGGTCGGACCTTCACTATAGTAGGAAATGTGTGCCCTTTAACTAGGATAACCACAACTGCTGAAGTGCCCCTTAGGAAACCAACTGCTCTAGAAAGTGATACACCTAAGCCTGTAGTAACATTGGTTTACTCAAGGAAACCTAGTAAATCTAAAACTAATGTTCCCTTTAGCAAATCTAAGATTATTAAATCTATATCTACTAACAAAAAGGAACCCAGTAAATCTTGGGGATCCATAGTTTTCGATGTTCTATCTTCCTCTCTTGATGAATGCAGGTCGTCCAAATTGTTCTCTAGTATTTGGACTCCTGCTGCTCCAAGCATATGACCGAAGATCGCTCCCAGCTCACCAATTTCGTTAATAAATTTTTAGGTATAGTCAAATTCAAAAATGATCACGTGGCAAAGATAGTGGGATATGATGATTATCAGATTGGGAATGTTACAATTTCAAGGGTTTACTACGAGGAAGGACTTGGACATAACTTATTCTCCGTTGGGCAATTATGTGATTTGAACCTTAAAGTTGCTTTTCGTCAACACACCTGCTTCATTCGTAATCTAGAAGGTGTTGATCTATTGACTGGATCTCGAGGAAACAATCTGTATACTCTATTTCTTAGAGATATGATGGTGTCCTCTCCTATATGTCTCTTGTCAAAGGCCTCAAAGACTAAGTCTTGGCTATGGCATCAACGTCTGTCTCATCTAAACTTTGGTGCAATAAACCATTTATCTAGACACGGTCTTGTTCGAGGTCTCCTAAGTCTAAATTTGAAAGGAACCATCCTGTGTTTTCCGCTTGTGCAAGGGCAAAAGCAAGAAGAAACCTCACAAACCTAAATCTGAAGACACCAACCAAGAAAAACTCTATCTTTTGCCCATGGTTCTTTGTTGACCAATGCGTGTCGCAAGTGTTAATGGAAAGAAGTACATCCTCGTTATAGTCGATGATTACTCTCAATTTACATGGGTAAAATGATTAAGGTCAAAATATGAAGCTCCAGATTTCATAATAAAGTTTTTCAAGATGATCCAAGTGCAGCTTAAAGTACCTATCCGATGAATCATAACAATAATGGAACGATTGTTATCAAGACTTTGCGTGAATATTATGAGAAGGTTGGCATCTCTCATGAAACATCTGTTGCTCGCTCTCTACAGCAAAATGATGTCGTTCAAATATTGGTACTCGAACGCGAATTAAAGCTGCCCCGCACAAATGTTGATTTATGCAAAAGCTCCATTATTCTTATGGGCAGAAGCAGTTGCTACCGCATGTTACACCCAAAATTGTTCCATCATACGTCTTCGTCACGGCAAAACACCATATAAGTCATTTACAGCAAACTTCCTGACTTATCATTTTTCTATGTATTTGGTGCACTCTGCTATCTGACGAATGATAGTGAGAACTTGGGATAAATTTACAGCCGAAAGCGATATTGGTATATTCAATGGCTATGCACCCTCATAAAAGCATTTTATTTACAACCGACGTACCAGACGAATCATTGAAAAAATTCATGTATATTTTGATGAGCTGACAGCGATGGCTTCTGAACACAGCAGTTTAGGACCCGCACTTCATGAAATGACTCCTGCAATAATCAGTTCAGGACTCGTGCCAAACCCTCCTCCTTCAACACTATTTGTACCACCTTTAAGAACTAATTGGGATCTTTTGTTTCAACCACTGTTTGATGAATTACTCAACCCTCCATCAAGTGTTGATCGCCCACCCCCTGAAGTCATTTGCCCAATTGCTAGTAGTATTCTCCAGAACACGAAGCATCACGGCGTTCACTTCCTCAACAACTGTTGACCAAGATGCACCATCACCTAGTAATCAACAAACAACACCGAAACTCAATCTCCTGTCATTCCTAATGATGTTGATGAAGACAATCATGACTTAGATGTTGCACACATGAATAACGATCCATTCTTTGGCATTCCAATTCCAGAAAACAATTATGAAGCATCTTCTTCTTCAGATGTTATTCCTACCATTGTGCACACTGCTGCTCCTAACTCAGAACACGTTACCAAATGGACCAAGGATCATCCTTTAGACAACATCATCGGTGAACTCGAAAGACCTGTTTCCACAAGATTCCAGCTTCATGAACAAGCATTATTTTGTTACTACAATGCCTTTCTCACATCAGTTGAACCAATAATGATAAAGACGCATTAACTCAAGCATGTTGGATTGAAGCAATGCAAGAGGAGCTTAATGAATTCGAACGTCTTGAAGTCTGGGAACTCATTCCTCGTCCAGATAAAGTGATGGTTATTACTTTAAAATGGATCTATAAGGTGAAACTTGATGAATTTAGTAGAATTCTAAAGAACAGGCTCATTGTGTTGCTCGTGGTTACCGTTTTGAAAGAGGGAATGATTTTGAGGAAATCCTTTTGCTCTGTGGCTAGACTTGATGCTATATGAAATTTTTCTTGCATAATTCCTAGCTCACAAGAAAAAGATCCTCTACCAAATGGATGTTAAGACGGCATTCTTGAATGACATTCTATGCGAAGAAGTTTATGTCAGCTAACCAGACGGGTTTGTGGATCAAGACAATCCGAATCATGTGTACAAGCTTAAGAAGGCTCTCTATGGGTTGAAACAAGCTCCTCGCGCATGGTACGATCTATTGTCGAAGTTTCTACTCTCTTAGAAATTCTATAAAGGAACCGTGGATCCTACATTGTTCATCAGAAGACAAGGCAAAGATATTCTCCTGGTACAAATCTATGTTGATGATATATTTTTTTGCGTACACCTGAACTATGTAACCAATTTTAAAAAATAATGTGTTGAAAGTTTAAGATGTCGATGATGGGCAAAATATCATTTTTTTTCTAGGATTACAGATTTCACAAAGTCCTAGAGGCATCTTTATAAACCAATCTAAATATGCTCTCAAATCTTTGAAAAAATATGGTACGGAATCTAGTGACCCCGTGGATAGTCCCATGGTGGAGAAATCCAAACTGGATAAAGATATACAAGGGAAAGCCATTGACCCACACACTATCATGGAATGGTGGGAACCTTTATGTATCTCACAGCCAGTAGACCAGACCTTACATTTGATGTATGCATGTGTGCCCGGTATCAGGCAAAGCCTATTGAAAAGCACTTACATGATGTAAAAAGAATCTTTAAATACCTAAAGGGAACCGTTAATAGGGGACTCTGGTATCCTAAGGATTCTTCTATTGCTCTAACAGCTTATGCAAACGCTGATCATGCAGGTTTCCAAGATACTAGACGAAGTACATTTGAATGTATGCAATTATTGGGAGAAAGGCTTGTTAGCTGGTCATCAAAAAGGCAGAAAAGCACTGTGATATCCAGTACGAAAGCTGAATATATTACCTTGTCTGGCTGTTGTTCTCAAGTCCTTTGGATCAGATCACAACTTACCGACTATGGCCTTGGGTTCAACAAAATTCCAATGTACTGTGATAACAAAAGCGCTATTGCCTTATGCTGCAACAATGTTCAACATTCTCGATCAAAACATATTGACATCAAATTCCACTTCATAAAAGAGCAAGTTGAGAACGGAGTAGTGGAGCTTTACTTTGTCAATACGGAATATCAGCTGGCGGACATCTTCACTAAATCCCTTGGCAGAGAAAGAATTGAATTTCTCATCAACAAGCTGGGAATGCGAAGTTTTACGCCAGAACCCCTAAAACTGTGTAATATATGTATATATATTACACACCAGAAAAACCAAAAAGATTTTTTCATTTTCAAAAAAAGTTTATAAAAATAAAATACAAAAATATAAAATCTTTAAAACCAAATAAAAAATTAAAAAAAAGTGAAAAATATAAAAAGATGTAATAATGGCGTGTCTTCTGAAAATTGATAACATTTACGGTCTTAGAAATGTCATTTAATAATGATACGAGGCTGTAAATGAAGTTCGAGCAGAAGTTCAAATTTGTCAAAACATGCCAAAATGCTGCTATTATTCAATAGCAACCCGGTCATCATCTTAAAGGCAAGTTTTTCAAAAAGAAAACTTGACCTCATAACAGGAAGTTATTCTCGGGCATGGTCTACTTTATGACCATGCAAAGGCTTGTGTTTACTTTGCAACACAACCCGTGCTTTCTTTATACCATTAGTGTACGGTCATGCGCTAATTTTTAAAATAAGAGAATCTTATCTCTTGGTGTTTGATTTTCCAAAAATAAAACATTAAGTCATAAAAAATGCTTTCAAATAATTCACTTCTCAAACAAGGACTACAGCTCTTTAAATAGAAAACGGGTCATTGTTTGAGGGGGAGAATATGTCAAATATCTTCTTCAGAAAGTCATTTGATAAAAGGAATAAAGGTTTTTAAACAATAACAGAATATCAATTTTTAAGGAAAGTTAATTAAGTTTAGCTTATGTGTGCCTTAAATGTTATTTGTTTATGCCTTAGAGAGAATATGTGCAAATTTAAGTTAGGTATGCTAGTTAAAACTACAGGGACTATTTGTGCCAACTTGTTAACTTAAAATGCCTAAAATAACTTATAAAATGAAAAGTGCTAAAGATTTTAAACTTAGGGATGGAAGTGTCAAAAACATAGAATGTTTTATAAACCTCCTACCCTCCCTGTTTTTCCACACACACAAACACAACACTTATACTTTTTCTTCTCTCTAAAACCCTCACTCGATCGTCACCCTCATCAACTCCATTTCCAGTTAATTTCGTGCTTAAGGTATAACTAAAACATTGATCCTTACACCCTTATGATCCTACATCTCGAACGAATTTTGTTTTTACAAGGTTTTAAGATCGAAAACCTTAAAAATCAAATTAGGGTTCTTCAAAATTGAAACCGAGTGAAAACGCAAATTGATTGAGGGGTTTTGTTCACATTAGGGTGTTAATGATTCGTGTATATCAGTTTTTTAATAAGGATAACTATTGAGTGGATTTTCTTGATTTTTATGTGTCGAATATGAGTGTTCTTGAGTTTTAATGAGAAAAGTTTGTGGGTTTTGTGAATGACATGTTTTATATGCTAATATGATTAAGTTTGTGGTCTAATAACTAAATCTTAAGTGTATGTTCATGGGTAATTTTGAATGTTAAGTAAATCTTGCTCGTTTGTATTATCTTTTGAATAAACTGTGTTTGTAAGATGCCAAAAATGTTCATGTGTATTCTATGATGCTATATGATTGAATTTTGAAGTGGTAAAACACTTGAATACACGAATTCACTTCGCAGTTGTTTGTTCGAATCGAACTCTGTTGGGATCTCAGATTTGATGATTACAAAACTACATATGCTTAAATGAAGACGAATGAAACAACAAGGGATTAATATGACACTTTGGTATTATACATAAAGATAAGCATTGAAAAGTCAAAGAATATCAAAGATAAAGGAAGGTTTTAATTAGCTTCCTAATACAATTAATTAGCTTCCTTTGTAAGCCTTAATATCCCTCTATATAAAGGGTATTAGGTGTGTAGGTTTGATCATCCATCATAGTTAGATCTCTCCAATGAGAGTCTAATAGTTAAGCTATAAGTACTTAGCAATAGTAAGTTTATAGTTTATTTATTAAGTATGAATAGAAGAAAAACAATTGATATAACATTGATTTTCTGTATTGTGTTATTCCTACTGTGGCTTCAGTCATTCAATGTATAATATCCTAATAGGCAAAACGCTCTATGAAGCCAAACACTCAGGTATTCCACAATTGTTTCAGAACTGGTTGCTCTTGATATCAGGATTTACAAGGTTTTAGTTTTATTGTTTATTTTCTTTTTTTGTTAATATAAGGAAAAATCCGAAGAAATTAAGGTTTTCTACAAACCCTAAAAAATGGAAATCTTTGAGGCCATTTGAAGTAAAGGTTTCTTGATAAGGTTTAATAATCACTTTGAAGAAGCAACAAGACACAAACGTGTATAAATGACGTTCTATGTTAAGTAGTAAATGATGGATACAACAGGTTTTGATGTTTAAGGGTTTCATGCTACGGTTATGAAGAATCAACCCCAAACAACAAGTTTTCTACTAGAGATTCGAAGGCGAAAAAAAGCATCAAGATGGTCAGATCTGGTCCATAAATGATAAAAGGTATTGAAGAAAATTAATACTGGTAGTGTTTAACTTAGTACTGCTCGAAATATATTCAGTACTTGCAACCTTTTTTGTTTTGTAGTTTTTTTTGTGTGTGGGGGGGGGGGGGGGGGGGGTTTGGGGGGGGGGGGGGGGTTTTTTGGTTTTTTTTTTGTGGTTTGTGTGGGTCTGCTAAGGTATACGACAGTTTAAAGCAACAGATTTGCAACAGAATAAGTGGTCACAATTACCTTGGGAAGGAATGAGAGACACATTTTAAGCGACGGTTGGTACGATTTTATGATAGATATTGTGTTGCTATGCATGAGAGGAAGGAATAAACAATATATAATGAGAAGAATAACACAACTGGCTTACTAGCGCAGTTGGTTATTGGGTGTTGTTAAGTATTTCTTCCTCAAGGTCTGTGATCGAACCCAAATATGAGCATCGTTTTTTCATTCATTTGGTGTAGCGGGAAAAACAAATCAACTCAGGCTGCTAACGAAAGTTGTAAATGGCCCTGGACGTATTATTTTCTATTATATGGACGTATTTGAAAATGTTAATGGGCTGAGTGGGATGGTACGAGTGTCACATGGGCTGGTATGATTATTCATTTTAAAAGTGACGATGGGCTATACGAATGTGGGCTGTTATGAAGCCAGGCTTAGCATTGAACGAACAAAGTTTGTACTTGATGGGTTATTTTATTAATACTGCTAGTTAAATTCCTAGTAGTTAATTACTGCTTATTATTTAGGTAATGTTTCTCGTTGGTTTTTGGATGGTTTGTACAGCTAGCATATAGCAGTTAATACAGCATGCATTTCTAGTTTATACTGCTGGGATTGATGTTAGCACTTCCAGTAGTACTTGTACTGCTAGCTTGCTCGACATGGGACCAAGAAACAGCGCGTTTGATCTCGGATGAACATATTACTCACAACATTTTATTCTTATTAATTTATGGCTCCGATTTTGGAGATTTATTGAAAGAAGATATATACGAAAGACGATTTGATTATCACTTTAATTGAGTTGTAGTTTAGTTTCACAAATGCGTGTTATCTTAATATATCTTAAACTATTACAACGTTTGGAAGATAACTTGTTCGTAGCTTAAATGGTGATGACGAAGACTTGACGAATCTAGCAAAGGTGTTGACGTTTCCTATTGGAGCTCAAAAGCTCCATTTGTTAACACAATAAGGTGTTATGTTTATGCTCAGTTGTCTCATATAGTTGAGGATTTCGTCAAAGATTGCGATCTACTAATATTTTGTACTGAATGAGTTTCGACGTCACGTGGATTAAGTGTAAGACAAAGGACACAAGTTGTGTGAGATTCTACTTCTTCATCAAATTTGATATACTCTATTGTTCTTCATCAGTGATCACTACAAAAGAGCCATACAAGATCGAGAATCACGAGAAGGTTAAACATATTTGTTCAGGGGAAGCTTAATGAATAAATGATAAACCATCAATATGCACCACTAAGGAGAATTTTTCCAAGTTTGCATATCTCAGAAGACCCCTTATTGGATGATTACAAAAAGGGGAAGAAGACTACAAAGATATGATTTGCAGCTTATTATGTGTGGTGGCATGTTCAAGAAGATCATAAATCAAGGGGAAGCATTGAAGATTGTTTCATTCAATGAAGATTGTTTGAAATAATCACATAGTGGAAGAATTGTAGTGGAACTCAGTTGATGATTGATAAAACACATATGCAAAATGAAGATGAAAGAAACAACAAGGGATTAATCTGACACTTTGTGTATTCTACATATTGGAAGAGATTTAAAATGTGGAAATTTCCTGAAGAAAACATTGAAAAGTAAAAGAAAATCAAAAGATAAAGGGAAGGTTAAATTAGTTTTAATCTTCCTAAATACAATAATTAGCTTCCTTTGTAAGCCTTAATATCCCTCTATATAAAGGGTATTAGGTGTGTAGGTTTGATCATCCATCATAGTTAGATCTCTCCAATGAGAGTCTAATAGTTAGCTTATTAGTACTTAGCTTATTAGTTAGTTTATAGTTTATTATTAGTATGAATAAAGAAAACCTTGTGATAACATTGATGTTCTTATTTGTTATTCCGCTGTGCTTCATGTCATTCAATGTTATTATATCCTAGATGGGCAAAACTATCTATGAAGCCTACAATCAGGTTTCCACAAACTCGCAGTTTGTACTTATGACTGAATTCGCAGTTTGTAATATAGACCAAACTCGCAGTTATTACTTGTGACCGAACTCACAGTTCCCTTAAAATTGACGAACCGCATTTCCCTTAATGACCGAACTAGCAGTTTTTAGCTAGTGGACCATACTCGAGTTGTACTTGTGACAGAATTGTAGTTCCTAATATTGACCGAACTCGTAGTTTCCTAATAGTGACTGAACTGACAGTTTTTACTTTTGACCGGATACGCAGTTTCTTATTTGAACCGGATTCGCAGTTTTTGTGTTTGAACCGAATACGCAGTTTTCACTCAATTTACCAAAGGAAACAAAAGGTTTAATGCCATAAACACTTAAGATCTAATCAAGAGGTGACTTAAAACTTGTGTTAGGTAGCAAATTTAAAATTGGTTATCTTTGGAATCTAATCAAGATAAAATTGGCTTAACAAGAGCAGCTAAAACAAGACGTAGGTAATCTAACTCCCTCCAAGTCAAATTAATTTTGCCCTTCCCATGATTAGTTTTCTTAATGTGTTGCATGCTTTAAGTGCCATAGCTTGAAAAGGTCTCTATAGTGTCTTATATAAACTTATAAACTGTATTGATTCTTTCTTAGCAGAATCATGAGTATCATAAAAGAACAACAACAAGCCCTTGACGATGCTCTTGTTCCACGAGAACAACGTCTAAGGATTGGGAATTGTAACTACATATTAAGCACTACATTCAAGCCCAAGGAACCCACTTTTCAAGTTGCTTTGGACGTGCTTTCTCTCACACCTTTTTATCAAGCCTTCTTGATCTCTGCAAGTGTTCTTGCCATCCACATGCATGAATTATGGGCTACTGTTTACTATCACAAGCACTGCATCAAATTCAAGATGAACAAAAAGAATTACTCTTTTGATCTGGAAACTTTCAGAGATATGCTCCAGATTTGCCCAAATCTTTCTGGCCAGAAGTTTGAAGTTCCTCCATTTAAAGAGGAAATTCTTGCTTTCATAAGAGAACTTGGTTACCCTAGAGATATCAAGTCACTCTCTGATGTCAAGGTTGATACTCTATATCAACTGTCACACCCTGCCAAGGCGGAAACACGAGGCATAACGAGAATGGATATCATCACAACATAATGGTGTCTACTATAGAAGAAATCTAAATGAAGGAAATCAATCAAATAGGACACTATTTGTCAAGACAAATACCCAACACAAGATAAAGGGGTCTTTGCATTACAGCATAATGTCCGTATACGAAACAACAAATCAAATACTAACAATTCCAACAAACAATACCCAGCAAAACAAAGCCATAAATGAAAAAGACTAAAAGACAATTCCACTAGCAATGCCTAGGTCTCTCTAGCCACTCTACCTAACATCCATTCTATCATCACGATTACACACATTAAAATGAGGCTAAAAACGAACAACATAAAGTTGGTGAGAGTCATAGGTTTAAGACACGAAATTTAAAGCTTATAGACAATTACTGTGATTAATGCAAACATGGCAGGACAAATACTTCACTATCATACAAGCAAGCATGCAAATGCAACCAACACGAACATGGGAACGGAACGTGTCCCTCGATCCAACAAATATCAACAATTGGGTAGGAACGTTACCCCCGATCCATTATAACCATCACTTCACATGGGTAGGAACGTTACCCTCGATCCGATATCACAACAAATGGGTAGGAACGTTACCCCTGATCCATTTCACATAAACATTTAGCACGTAACATACAATAGCCAAGTAAGTCCATACACTTTCAAAATAAAGGCACATAATCACAGTAATAAAACATTTCAATTCCATTAGCATCATTTTCATCCCAATTTAAAAGCAATGTAAAAAGAGGGACTATGAAACTCACCTGAAGCACAAGCAGCTTCCAAACAATATCCACACAAGCTACACAATAAAAACACAAATGTGTTACACGCGACCAAGCTAAAAGCTCATGTCCATGTAACACTCATATGATGGATGTCTAATGGTTTAATTAACCATCATGGGTCACCCCGACACCATGCCAAAACTTAACCACTTCATTAACTCCTTCCACTAGTTACTTATAATTAACTTAAATTACAAGAATTTTTCAAGACATTTACATACCCCAAACCTTACTTATTGATACCTCCATAATTCATACCAAAAATCACCTATGTTCATTTATGAGTAAATTAACTACCTTATGATTCCCAAAATCCATTTACATGCACAAGTACTCCTAAGAAAATCAAACTTTAAAACAGTCCCAATTCGGATCTGATTGCACACTAAAAAGTTTGGACCTATTAAACATACTTAGACAAATAATTAGAAGATCTCCTTCTGAGGTTTCTTTATATACATATGGAACTTAACTACTGTAGAAGGGATAAGCTTAATTAGAATTTTAAGTATAGATTTTACCCTCCTAAACATGACCTAAATCTGACCCGTATTTACTGATTTGACAACGTTTCTGAAAAGTAGACTCTTTGAACTACAATTTAGGCACTGGAATCATATCAAAAAACGTTTTTATCATCTAGATATCATCAGTTGAACACAACCCTAAATTCTGCTTAACCCTAAATCAAGTTTTAACGCAAATCTAACCTAACCAATTGCATGAACATAACCCTAATCAAGCCCTAATCATTCTATCATCATTAAATATCATTAATATTCTGAATTTTATGAAAACCCTAGATCCATCATAAATTATGTTACATGAATATATAAATTAGATAGGATTAACATGCTTACCTTGAATGCTAGAACCTAAACAATGATTCTTGAGGTTTTCCTTGGATCAACAATGAAAATTGACTTCCTTAGGGTTTTGGGGCTGCATATTACGGAAAAAAGGGAGAGGGAGAAGAAAATTATGAGCTAGGTTTTGTTAATACTTATCTTAATGTATTCTTATCCCCCTATATTTACAATTTGACTCTTAAACCCCTAAAACCCAACAAAAACGATCGGCCACCCCCTTATAATTCTATTTTTTTTATTAATTTATTAATTAACTAATTTACTACATTATCTTAAGTTTTTATAAAATGTTGGGATTCTTGATTTGATGAGACAAAGTAAATAAAAGAATGAAACAAAAGGACTAAAAACGTCATTAAAGAATTCTACAAGCTGGTGGAGAATATTTAGATTCTGGAAGATCTCCTTAAGAAGATAAAGATAACAGAAGAAATTCTCTAAATATTTAAAAGATTTACTTGTCTAATGTTTATCTTCCTTTGTAAGTCTTGATCTCTCCTTATATAAAGAGATCATAGACACATAGTTTTGTGTGCACAGAAAAATGTAGTCGACTAGTAAAGGTGTGTGTGTTCTAGGCATGTGATTCATTGTAAACGCCTAGAATGAGTGTTGTAGCCTCAAGATCAATGTTTTATTGATCCTATTACTAGTTAGAGTAACTGTTCTAGAATTGATCATCTAGAATTAGGGCTTGTATGGAATGATAATGAAGAAAAACCTTGTTTGATAATATATTGTTCTTTATATTCCGCTACGTACTTATATTATCTGTAAAACATTTCCTATATGGGCTTAAACGACCAATACATCATGGATCTAATTCTCAAGTGATAAGATGGATGCAGGAACCACTACTACCAATCTGACTGTAAGACTTCCTATTCTCAACCCAACAGACTATGATCTCTGGTTAATGAGGATAGAATAATACTTTCTTATGACTGATTACTCCCTATGGGAAGTAATTAAGAATGGTAACAAAGTGCTAAAGAGAACAGTTGGAACAGTGAAACATGAATATGAACCCACTACTGCAGAAGAAAAGTAGGACATGAAGAATGAGATAAAAGCAAGAGCAACTCTGTTGATGGCTCTCCCAAATAAGGACCAACTGAAGTTCCACTCATATCAAGATGCAAAACTGCTAATGGAAGCTATAGAGAAGAGGTATGGAGGAAACAAGGAATCCAAGAAGGTTCAAAGGACATTTCTCAAGCAACAATATGAGAACTTTACTGCATTAAGTTCAGAAATAATGGATCAAACCTTTGATAGGTTATAAAAACTTATCAGTCAGTTGGTGATCCAAGAAGAAGTGATTAACCAAGAAGATATGAACTTAAAGCTGTTGAGAAGTATTCCATCTGAATGGAAGACTCATGCTGTAATCTGGAGGAATAATGTGGAAATTGAAACCATCAGTTTGGATGACTTGCACAATAACTTGAAGATATATGAATCAGAACTTATAGGATCAGCAAGCACAAGACAAATCACAAAATGTGCTTTTGTATCCAACAACACTAATAGCAACAACAGTACAAATGAGGCAGATAACACTGCTTATGGAGTTAGTACTGATCATACTTAAAGTAGTCCTACATCTGAAGATAACCTTAGTGATGCTGTGATCTGTACTTTCTTAGCTAGTCAGCCTAATTCTCCTCAAATGTTAAGAGAGGATCTAGAACAAATTAATCCTGATGACCTAGAAGAAATGGATCTACAATGGGAAATGGCCATGCTGATAATTAGAGCTAGGAGATTCATTAAAAGGACAGGCAGACAGTTGGATGTAAATGGTAAAAGAGTTGGTTTTGACAGGACAAAAGTGGAGTGCTACAATTGTCATAAATATGGACACTTTGCAAAAGAATATAGGTTTCCAAGGAATCAGGAGAACAAAGGAAGAGAGAATAATACAAGAACTATTACAATGGAGACTCCTACTTAGAATGCCTTGATAGCTCAAGATGGAATTGGAGGATATGATTGGAGCTACCAAGCTGAAGAAGAGCAACCTACAAACTATGTATTAATGGCATTTACATCTTCAAGAAGTTCTTCTAATTTAGATTCTGAGGTAGATTCTTGTTCTAAAACATGTGTAAAAGCTTATGCTACTCTTAAAGAACAATATGATAATTTGTCTTCTGATTACAAAAAGTCTCAATTAAATTTATTATCTTATAAAGCAGGTTTAGAATCAGTAGAAGCTAGATTAGCTCACTATAAGAAAAACGAGGCTGTGTTTGAAGAGAGCATAAATGTTTTAAAACTTGAAGTTAGACTAAGAGATAATGGCTTAGATGAATTCAAAATGAATTTGGAAAAAGCAAAAAAAGAAAGAGATCAGTTAAAATAAACATTAGAAAAGTTTCAAAATTCATCCAAGTCTTTAAATGATTACTGGAAAGTCAAGTAATTGACAAGTTTAAAATAGGACTAGGATATAATGCAGCTACTACAGCTTCTCCTGCAGTTGAAAGTTTTGTGAATTTATCTGATAAGTCTGGATTACATAAGGGATATCATTCAGTTCCCCCACCTCTAACAGGGAATTTCATACCTCGTAAACCTGATCTAACATTCATAGATGAAATAGTTGAAAGTGAGAATATAGATGTTACTACTGTTGTTACACCTAGTAATGATAAGACAGTTGAAAATAAGGGTGTTTCCAACATAGTTGAATCTAATGGAGTTAGGATGAACAACTCTAGTGCTCCAATCATTAAGGATTGGAACTCTGATGATGAAAGTGAGATAGATTATACTATTAGACCTAGCATTGAAAAGATAAAATACATTAAGACGGTTAGGGAAACAGATGCACCTAAACAAAACAAACACCATCCTAGAGGGAACTAAAGAAACTGGAACAATCTTATGTCCCAAAGGCTAGGAAGTGACTTTAAAATGATTAATAAACTTGTTTTGTTTGTGGTAATTTTGAGCATCTTCATTATGTGTGTGATAAAAAGGTTGTAAGGCCAGTATGGAACAACTCAAGAAGGGTGAATCACACAACTTTTCTAATAAAATGTCTCACCCTCACCCTAAAATAAGCTTTGTTCCACAAGCAGTCTTAACTAGGTCAGGGAAACTTAGTACTGCTAGTGCAGCAGTTAATACTGTTAGACCAGTTAATATTGCTAACACAAAAGTAGTTAATACTGCTAGACCAGTTAATTCTGCTGCCTCAAAACAAACTGTGAATCATCCTAAACCTATAAATAATACTTTCAAAAGAGGATATTCACAAAGTTCAAGGTCTTTTAACAGATATTTTGCAAACAAGAATAGCATTACCAAAACAAATGTTAATACTGTCAGTGTAAAACATACTACTGGTAGGGATAGAGCAGTAGTAAGAAATAAGGGTAAAGGGGCTAACGCTGTTAAGGCCTCAGCATGCTGGGTTTGGAAAGCCAAAAATAGCAGTGCATCAACTACATTCAAGAAATTTTCTTACATTGATGCACGAGGCAGATCCAAGTCTATAATGGCTTGGATCCCCCAAAAGATCTAAATCTCTTATTTTATGTGTAGGACAACCCACACCAAAAGGAATATAAGGAAAAATTAGTTATTGACAGTGGTTGTTCCAGGCACATGATAGGAAATAAATGCTATCTTGATGAATAGTAAAGTTAAACAGAAGAGTGATGGGATCTTTATCAGCCAAGATAAATATGTGGCTAAGATTTTGAAGAAGTTTGATCTTGCCTCAATAAAGACAGCAAGTACTCCAATGGAGACAAACAAGCCATTAACAAAGGATGAAGAAGCTGAGAATGTGGATGTACATTTATATAGATCAATGATTGGATCATTGATGTACTTGACAGCTTCTAGACCAGACATTATGTTTGGTGTTTATGCTTGTGCAAGGTTCCAAGTTACTCCAAAGACCTCACACCTTCATGCTGTGAAGAAGATCTTTAGGTACTTAAAATGGCAACCCAAATTGGGCCTTTGGTATCATAGAGATTCACCTTTTGACTTGGAAGCCTTTTCTGATAGTGACTATGCTGGAGCTAGTCTTGATAGTAAATCCACAACAGGAGGTTGTCAATTTCTTGGCAAGAGATTGATTTCATGGCAATGTAAGAAGCAGACTATAGTAGCCAACTCAACAACTGAAGCAAAATACGTGGCTGCTGCAAACTGCTGTAGACATGTGTTATGGATCCAAAATCAGATGCTTGACTATGGATACAATCTCATGAACACCAACATCTACATTGATAATAAAAGTACAATCTGTATTGTAAAGAATCTAGTATCTCACTCCAAAACCAAGCACATTGAGATAAGGTACCATTTTATCAGAGATTCTTATGAGAAGAAGTTGATACAAGTGATCAAGATTCACACAGACAAAAATGTTGCTGATCTTCTTACAAAAGCTTTTGATGTTAACAGGTTTAACTTTCTAATTGCTAGCATTGGTTTATTGAATCTCTAAGACTTATCAGTTGTTATTTTTATTCTGGTATGCATAAATATGGATCCTTATGAATTCTCACATGTCTATCTAGTCTTTTCTAGTGTGCTTGTGATGAATAAAGGCATGTTCTTGTATAATTATTAAAGACAGAGTTAAAACTGCTAAGGAAAATGTTAATACTGCTAAGTATAATTAGTACTGCTAGTTATTACTACAAATGCATTATTACAATGTTTAGTCATAATTAAAACTGCTAAACAAGAAAATACTCTTTGAATGTTGTATTTTTGGAATTGGGAATAACATATGGGGATGAGCACATTGATACATATGGTATTGCATTAAGGGGGGGAGGCTTCCAATTGTCTATAAGTGATGAAAAGAAGATGTGACATCAATCACAAGTGGGTAATGAATCAAACCCAAGGCAATTCAAAAGAGGTCGGGACACCAAGATACCTCAGTCTAGTGGTCCCCCTAAGAAAGGTTGGTGATGAGGCTGTCCATAAGGAGTTGGGTGACAGAATGGAAAGGGCTGCCACTACTGCTTCTAGCTCTGAAGCAGAGCAGGACAGTGGTAACATAAATTAAGACCCAATCCATGGCAACACTTAATGAATTAACTCCTTAGGGAATTGATTCAGGTAGTGGTCCCAGGTGCCAAGATACCATATTGGGGGATGTAGATGCTCAAACTAGGTTTGAGACTACATCTGAACAGTCCAATGATCCACCTCTCTCAAAAGTTAACACATTTGGAAGTGGGGAGGACAGTATGAAAATTTTGGAATTGATGGAAATTGTACACAACTGTCTGCATTGGTGAGCTCAAAAGAATAGAGAGATTTGTGATTTAAAAACAGAAAGAGTGTTTTAGTGAGCCAAAAGAAATGAGAGATTAAGTGAGCTTAAAAATAGAAAGAGAGATGTGTGTACAAAAACAGAAAGAGTGATTAAGTGAGCAAAAAGAATTGAGAGATACTGTGAGCATAAAAACAGAAAGAGAGTTTGTGAGAATCAAATTTGATGATCAAAGTTATTTGTGGGATGAAATTGAAGTTAATGTTGGTAGTTCAAACTTGCTGCTGTTAGTCTTAAGTTAATACCCGTAATACAACTTAATGCTGCTAAGCATAATGTTTCTACTGCTGGTATACAATTAATGTTGTTAGGCTTAAATTAGTGCTGCCAGTATTTGTTTATACTACAAGGTTTAAGTTAATGCTGCTAGGCATCAATTGTTGCTGCTAGTTCAAGTTCCTGCTATTAAGGGTGATTCTATAAATACTTCGATTAAGGGTTTCACTTATTTCTTTATTCGATTTCATTCATTCAAACACTCTCTAAACATAAGCCCTAATTCAATTTCATCTTTGATCATCAAAATCATTATAATGTCGAGCCCTAAGTTTGCTGAAATGCACAATGTGGTCGCGTTTTTAGAGAAACCTGCAGAAAGTGATGGGTTTGCGAAGATCATTGATTTTCTGAAAGCAAGTTCTGTTAGTTATGCATTAACAGTCAATCCAATCATCTACACCTCATATATACAATAGTTTTGGGCTACCGCATAGGTTAAGATGGTTAATGGAGTGCGTCAGTTACAAGCCTTAATTGACAAAAAGAAGGTAATCATCACGAAGGCAAGCATTAGGAATGATCTTTACTTAGATGATGCAGAAGGTACTGATTGTCTGCCAAACACTACAATTTTTGAAGAACTGGCCAAAATGGGGTATGAAAAACCTTCTCAAAAGCTTACTTTTTATAAAGCTTTCTTTTCTCCGCAATGGAAGTTTATGATACATACCATTACACAAAGCCTTAGTGCCAAGTCCACAGCCTGGAATGAATTCAGTAGCACAATGGCTTCCTTGATCATATGCTTAGCAACCAATAGAAAATTTAACCTATCTAAGTACATTTTTGATGCTATGGTTAAACACTTAGATGGAGGGGTTAAAATCCTGCTGTATCATCGCTTTCTACTAGTTTTAATTAACTAACAGCTTGGAGACATGTCACATCACAAAAATACTTTTGTTAATCCCTTCCACACAAAGAAAATATTTGCTAATATGAAGAGAGAGGGTAAGGATTTCTCTGGGAAAGTTACACCTTTATTTGATAGTATGCTGGTTCAAGCTACTAAAAAAGTAGGTGAGGATTCAATTCCTCTAACTGGTTCCACTTAGATACCCATTATTGATTAACCATCTACATATTCTCAACCCAAGAAGAAACAAAAGTCTAGGAGAAAACAGAGGAAGGAGGCAAAGACTGCTCATGCTGAGACAGAGGAAAAGGAACATTTTAATACACCTTCCAATGATCCACTACCCAGTAGTGAGGATAGTATGCAACTTAATGAATTGATGGCTTTATGTACCCAATTGAAACAATAGGTTCTTGACTTAGAGAAGGCTAAATCTGATCAGGCTATTGAAATTGCTAGTCTCAAGAAGAGGGTTGATAAGCTTGAAAAGAGGAGACAGTTGAGGACCACATGGCTTACAAGATTCAAGAAACTTGGTATAGCCAGAAGAGTTAAATCCTCTAATGCTAGTTTGGGTGCTCATGAGGATGCATCTAAACAGGGAAGGAGTATTGAGGATATTGATGCAGATGCTGAGGTCACTCTAGTAAATGAATAGCAGAATGAAGACCTAATGTTTGATATTGGAGTGTTGGATGATGATGAAGTGTTTGTGGATGTTGCTTCTAGTGAGAAGAATGAGCAGAGTACAAAGCTTGATGATAGTACTGTTGGTGAACCAGTTACTACTGCTAGTGTTGAAGATAGTTCTGCTCCTACAATTCAAGTTTCTACTGCTGATATTGTAACGTTCCGTATTTAAGGTCACTATTTAATCTGAACTTTATTTCTATTTTTATTTTAAGTGAATTATTAATTTTACGTTTACCCGATTTAGTAAGAAATTCTCGTTCTTAGCTTTGCGTAAGCCGTATTTAGAAATCTATTCCGTCTTCGCATCTTAAGTGATTTAATAATCTCATAATATTCCCCGATGATTATAATTTTCTTTATTTTCATTTTCCGTTATGTTTCGCGTTTACGTAAATTCTTGCTTAAAACTCGCGTTTTCACCTTAAAACTTTACCTTTCTTATTAACTTTACACTACACCTTAAATAATACTTATAACTAAAAAAAAAAAATCTTCACACCCCCCCCCCCCCCCAAGGCCAATGGCCGGTTTCTAGAATCCCACACTCAACCTCAATACATCTTTTCTATAAACCTAATCATCATATCTACTTTCCATACATGCAAGACACTTTCATTTCTCTCATTTTCAAAATCTCTCTTCCCTTCTTCTCTTCCCCATTTCTGCCGAAATTAACCATACCAACACCATCATCATACAACTTTGTTCATCTCCTTTTTATCCTCTTAACACTATCTTTAAGCCCCTTGCAAAGTTTGGTAGTTTTTCTTGAAGATTTGAAGAAGTTAGGGCTAGTTTCTTGAGGTTTTTCTTGAGGGTTTTTCTTGGGGAGATTCTTGGTGATATAGAGGAAGGTTAGAAGATTGTTAACCTTGGGTTATTTGGTTCGAATCAGCCCCACAAGAGAATAGGGCTTGGTGTATGATTCACTAGCCTAAGTCTTTCTTTTTGTAAGCTAATCTTTCTTTTATTAATCTTACCTTTTATTTCTTGCTTTCTTTAATTTTAATCCATGAAAATGGAGGTTTAAGTTCTGTAAATATATATGTGATGATGTTCTTGAGGGTGTTTTCATTTAATTATGGCATTGGGTTAGGTCTTAGATGAAGTAAAATGATGTTTAAAAAGGTTTTAAATTGAATATTGGGACTGTTTTGAAAAAAGTAGCTAAAACGTATCATAGCTCTAAAAATTTAGCTTGGGGTCTATGATTAAATTTCATAGATAGTTAGATATATGTCTCAGCTCTATGAGATAGTTGGATGCTCAACCAAATCCTCCGGATGAGGGAGATATGGCCAAAACAAGGAAATAGGTCAAATCTGGACATGTGTTTCGAATACGAGTTAAACTCTAAATTTTTACCCTAAAATAATAGATCTTTTTGATTGGGTCAGTAGTAGACATCACAAGGAAACCATAGCCTTTGACCTCACCTTTATTGCTATCATGGTTTGTGATTTATGGCCATTTTAGTAAAGGGTAAAATTTTTACTAACTTTCTGTTTTGGACAACCAGGGGTAAAATGGTCTTTTCACATAGTTACGAACTTTCGTAAATGATTGTGGTTGTCATTCTGAAAACTTGACTCAAATAGCTTTCATAGGGGTGAAAGCCTCATCTTATTAGAAACATTGTGACCTAGGGAGAATGACTCATGAAGTCAAGTTAAATTAGAAACCCTAGTTTTTCGTCTAGTCTTTAAAATTTTTAAACACGTATAGTTACAACGTGAATAAAATAAAGTTAGAAGCCGAAACTTGGTAGATGTTCAATTGCCTATAATACCAGGTAACAAGTCAATTTGGGATTAAAAAGGTCTTGGGGAAGTCCTAGTGGAATGCCATGCTTATCTCGGAAACACAACTCATGAACACATGTTTAATTTTTACGTATTGTTATTTTCTACGTATTAAATCGCGTACGGTATTTAGGAGGTTGCTTAGGAGTACTTACCGCTCATTCAAGGACTCATGATACTTCTGATCTGACTGTCCTAAGGTGAGTTCTATAGCTCGCTTTTTCAAGTTATTTTTCTTAACCAAGCGAGGGAGATGCATGCTTGTATTTATAAACCGAACACAAAGTAGTTTTCTTCTGTTTGCTTGGACCCTTATGTGTGATATATGTTGTTCCTTGAGTAGCTTTCGTCATAAGACCCAATGTTAGCCTTTCAACTACCTATTGATGGGTAAGACGTCATTACAATTAAAGCGCTATGGGCTTGACAACCGGTTCGGTTTTTGGGAGTTTGAATCGGGAAAGTGAGCACTCCCAAATGTACGGACATATTGTATGCCAGATTTGATTAGGTTATCTGATGAAAATACCTAAGCCCGGGGCATTCATTGTATTATTAATTGATTATCGGATTTCGTCATGGGATCGGTTGTCGCGAGCCAATGAAATGTTGTTTATTAACTTGTCCTGATCAAACAATCTAATTGATGCTTATGAAATATTATAATGCTTGTGTTCAACTCTCTTTTCAACTGTTTTACTTATATTATAAAACCTATGAATTCACTCAACCTCGTGTTGACTTTTTAGCATGTTTCATCTCAGGTAATTGAAGTGCGGAGGCTTGGAGGCAATAAAGAGGAGGATTTGCGCTAACATTTTGTGCATTACTTTAAAAATCCATTCCTTAACAAAAACTTAATTTAGTTTGTTAAAATCAAACTTGTTTTATGTATGGTAACGATCTCTTGGGACTACGCTTTTGAACTCTGATAATAATGGAATGGAATGGTTGTTTGTTTTTAAAACGTCTCATTGAGTCGTTCTTTATATCTTATGACTATTGTACTATTATTTAACACCCAAATTGTTGGTTCCGCTGCGTGTAAATTTGGGGGTGTTAAAGATTGGTATCAAGAGCCACAGGTTATAGAGAACTAGGTCGTTTTCAAAACCTAAACTATAACCTTATTTTTTTAATTTTTAGCGCGCAAACTCCTCGAGATGCCGGCCAAGTCATCCTTGTGATTACCATTCTTTTGTGATTATCATTCTTAATACTTATACCCTGCGGGTGCATTATTGCTAAGTATTTATTGAATAAATACTATGATTTATATCAAAATATACATCGATTGGTAAACCATATATTAAGGTTTTCTTTTGTATTTATTTACATGTTTAAATAAATCATTATTAAAATTATCATATTCATTTTGATGCATTGCGTTCATTCGCATGTTGCATAAATTTTATATATGTAGTGACCTTACATACTTCTATCCATGCGCATATTGTGTCCGACTTCTCATGATCACTTTTCTAAGCGTTATTACTATTTCGTTTATATGTGTAATGACCGATTACATATACTCGTTCGATTTGAACCGAATTATTTTACCCGACTTACTTTTATCGTTGTGCGTACCTTCGTTGTACGATTGTTTGGGATTATATAAGTATTTGATCCGATGAGATTATACAATTATCATTTTACTACCCGTGCGTGTTATTTCCCTATTTAACTTCTTTAAGCTACTTATATAGATATCCGAATTGCTTTTCGTTCTTTTTCCCATGGTGCTATTCACGGGAAACATCTTGGATAAATTCCCGAAATCGTATTGTGGATTTTCACAATCTTTTCGTTGGCTTTTCATGTCACCGTTTTACACGACATCCGAATATTGTGTAAATTTGTTTATTCTACCGATCATTTACTTCCGACCCGGAGTTGTAACACTCGTTTATACTCCGAGGACGCCATTGTCATCTTGTGACTCATCGTCTAGAATGTGACGGTTGAATGGAATACGAATTTACTTGTATAAATTTCAATTATTCTTTTTTTTCATAAGAACCTCCTTGCTTCGGAAGCGCGACTCGTTAATGTTTCGTCCTTTTTCCCTTGTGCCTCTTGTGATTATGAAAAATCGCGGGCATTGTTTTACTCCTAGCTTTGTCATTGGCATTATTGAAATATTTTTCAATGCCATTTCATATGCCCATTAATATAATTTATTTTTGGTTGTTTTGGAATCCATAAGTCATGTGTGTATATAAGTTTTGTTGTTTTAAAGTGTTGATATAACGCCTTAGATGATGGGGAGTATGATTCGTGTAATAATTGAGAATTTTGAGGAATTCGGTTGAAATTTTGAGGTGTGTCAAAAATATATTTAGTGCAGAAAATTAAAATGTTGTTAAGGATGTTGTAAAAATATTTTTATAAAAGTTAGGCTTAAAAATATGTTAGTACTTGTTGAGACGATCGTTTTGATATAAAATTCGACCCGTAACTCTCAAAAACGAAGTTTTTGTGGCCATCCGAAGTTTAGAAATCGTTTAAAACAAATTCTGCACTATTTTTATAATTAGTTGCTGATACAGTTTTCGAGTGCCGTTTCGGGCCCTTTCTGGTTCGAATCGACCTTCCGTTAAAACTACAAAGTTGTTTAAAATGCCGTTTTACTTTTCCGCGAGAACGCCCGAGTCTAAAATCGAGTAATAACGGGCCTAAAAGCTAGATCAAAATCTGCATTTTTCATTTTATTGAAATTGCATCAGATCTAATGTAAGTGCGTTTTCATCATTTTCTGTATCATTTTGGGTCTCGGCTAAAACACGAAAGTTATCCGGAATATCATTTTGCATAAAAACTCGTGAAATTTGGTCTAAAAGTGCAAAAGTGTGGGGATTCTGGTCTAAGTACAGATCTGCGTTTTTGTAAAGATATTTCAACAACTATTTTCAAAAAATGAGCTGATACAGTTTTTAACTTAAGATTCGGACCCTTTCTGGTCCGAACCGGACTTTTATTAGAACATAAAAGTTGTTTATTTTGATGATTTTTATAAAAAAAACTCGCGAAATTTTGTCTAAAAACACTAGATGATAGGAAAACATTGCGGTAAAAGTTAGTGGTTTGTCTTTTTGTAAGAATTGAAATAGTTACTGAATTTTGTTAAAAAGTTGGGTTTTAAGCATTTTAATGACCGTTTGAGCTTGCAAAACGTTAACGAATGTTATTATATGACTAATAAATTATTGGGTGCTTCCGGTCATGTTTAAAAATAGGAAGTCTATTTTCGTAAACTTTATGTATATAAAGACATGTTGCGGGAAATAAGAATAGTATATGAATAATGGATGGGTCGGTATTATCGGGAACATAATATTTTATTTAACGATATTAATGTCTTCGAAAGTTCGAACTTACTAAAAATGGAAACTTTCTAAAAATAGAAACCTTGTATATATAAATATGACGTCGGAGATAGGGTTAAGCATTTGGTTATTGGGGTGTCGGTGTTAATTGAAAAAGTAATATTTTTATTAAACGATATTAATGTCTCCGAATATCTAGACTTTCTAAAAGTTGCAACCTTCTAAAAATTGGAACATTCCTTAAAATAGTAACTTTCTAAATAATGTATTTTTCTCTAAAGCATATGGTTGTCAAATAACTTAGGAGGTACACACATTTGGATTCCATTATTCTTTTATATATATGTGACTTATGTGTTATTTTATTTTATCTCTCCTTTTTCCTAATTGCGCTCCATCGCTTTTGGTCGCGGTTATAATCTCTTGTCTTCATATCCTCCATCACCATCGATATCATGTACCTCATGACGATTCCGGCTAAACCCTTTTGAAACCATATCATCTTGTAACCATTTCACCGATTGCTTCATAAACTACTCTTTACTACTCTCATGCAAACCACTTGCTATTTTATAAATCATTGTGATGTCATCTTATAAATTTAATTTGCTATTATTTTACGAGTCATTTTACTTGGATTTTACAAAATATTTGTTATCGCCTAAAAAAAAGGGGGATTTTTAGCAAATTACTTTACTTCCACATTATTAACAGCTTCAAAAATTATTTCTATTAAAAAAAAGTATGGTTTATACATTTAAATATAAGAAACATAACACTAGTTTGACGAAACTGAGCATTGCATTGCTATTCCTAAATTATACATATTCGTGCACCTATGTATAATTTAAAAGGAGCCATGCAAGGCTGAATAGTAGTCACCTACAGATCTTGATAAAGACTAACTTTTTACCTGTTGTTTTGGAAAACAAAATTTTTGTGTGTTATGCAAGTGGTATAAATTGAGGGCATCCACATAGGTACCCCTATCTCTTCCCGAACGAGTTCTCCATATGCGGGTACGTTCTGACTTAACAACCGTCGTTCTAAATTTTCCTTTCATTTCTCTTCATGATGGAAATTCTTTAGGCCGCTCGTCTAATATTCGACCATTAATACCAAACTTAGAGGTTCTGACGTTTCTATGCTTTCTTCTCGACCCACCTTCTTTGAGTAACATTGGTAGATCTCCGAGATGTCTCCGGATGTGATTAATGAAGTATGAATAAATGAGTTTACGTGTATCCGCCATGATGTTCGTCTTTCTACTGACTCGAAATTTGTTCGTGCGAACCATGCGTTAACTTCTCTATTTTAATCGCTAACCTTGTCTCTTTTGTACAAGTGCCGATCTAAAACTTTCTTCGATTTGAGATTTGTTGTATGGATTTCCTTTTTCGGTTGTGTATCGACCGTCGCAAACTTAATGTGCTGACGGTGACCGTCTTATGAATTGACGACTGGATAAATTCTTCTTTTCCAATTTTTGTATCGCCGTCACTTATATTCCATTGTTTCCTTTAAGGACCCTCACGACATTAAATTTGTTCCCTCATACCATTGCCTACGCATTATGCGTTTGCTATCCTTTGTTCTAGCTTCGTTGCTATCTTGTTACTTTGTTAAACTCCAGAGCACGTTCCATATCTACCTTTAATGCGCTAAATACCTTCACGAATTATGAAATTTATATAAATTTTTCAATAAGTGTCTAAATTACCAAAATAACCTTCTCAAATTAAAGAGTCGATTCTAGCCACCCTCTTTTGTAGAAACCATAACTAATATTTATAATAACACCATGCCTTATCTTTCAAATCACATGTTTTATACATCACGTTTTAATCACATCTTAATGAAATGACTCTTAACGAATTAGAAAATAGATTTTCTAAATAGCAACCGCGAATCCGAGAGTTCAACAAAGCCTTTATACGTACATTTATCTAAAAGGTTTTCAAAAGCACCACAGTGATTATTGAACATATTTTACCTTCATTTGAACACTCTTTTTGTCAAAGAAAAACCTAATAAGTGCCTTAAAAATGTTGACCCATTAAGGATACATATTCGTCTTAACCTCTCAATGAAATAGTTTTAAAAATTCTCCTTACTAGTGATTTCGTTTTCAAATCACCAAACCCTTAATAAATCCTTATAATAATATTTTCATCATTTTATGAATGACTTAACACTTTAATTTCGTAACCGAACGAACTTCACATTTTCATAATCTAGAAAGTGTCTAAGCCTAGTTTATAAAACAAAATTTAAAACAAGTACCTTTACTCCTCCTCTCGATCGACCGTTGGTGATTAAAACAATATAAAAATCCTGGACGGGTTCTTTTAATGTGACATTCAGTATTCTAATGTCAGCATGTAATTCATACTTTGTTATCATTTTCTAGTAAAGTGAATTCTTGCGTTTTACGGTTTACGTGATTCGCGACTTCTTGTTTCTTGTTAATCTTAAGTTGTTTTAGGCATTTCATCCGTTTAAGTGCTTACCGTCATGTATCAGTCACGTTTAGTCAAAATCTTATGTTTTCGCTTAAAAATCGTACTTTTATCGATCGAGAAGATTTCTTCAGAAACAATTACTGTAACTCTTCTTGAGCAAGCGTAAGGCGAATCGGAGGAATCGAGCGCCGAGACGTCGCTCCCTTAAGGAGGGGAGGATGTAACATTCCGTATTTAAGGTCACTATTTATTCCGAACTTTATTTCCATTTTCATTTTTAAGCGAGTCATTAATTTTACGTTTACCTGATTTAGTAAGATTTTCTCGTTCTTAGGTTTGCGTGAGCCGTGTTTAGAAATCTATTCCGTTTTCGTGTCTTAAGTGATTTAATATTCTCATAATATCCCTCGACGA
>BQNB010030845.1:36948-51953 GCA_026074375.1 Tanacetum coccineum
AAACCTACTGTTCTCTTGATTTACTTAGTCAAGAGAAATAGTAGATCAACAATAGCAACCCAATAACCCAGAACCAAGATCCATAAACACAAATCTCTCCAAATTTGGTAAAATATCCAAGAACTTCGAAGAACCCTTACTATCACCAGATATGTTGATTAAAGATACTTAATCAACACCAGAAACCTCTAGATATCAAAATCCCCAAAAAATCACAAACCCTATTTTAAAAAAAAAATAGGCGTTTATCAAAAAAACTTATAGATCTGTAGGATTCAACCACAGATCTATCGATTAAAACAATTTAATTGAAAGATTACCAATTAATTTTAAAAAAAAACCCAAATTTTATGAACCCTAATTTTTAGAAAATCGATTTCAAAGCCAACTTAGCTCTGATACCATATAGAAAATCACAATATATCAAGACTAACAGTATCAAAATCTCAATTTCATAGATCAAAACACCACCACTGTTCTTAATAAAAAAAACAAATCAAATCCACCACAACTAATCTGGCATGGATCAGTTATCTATCTTGATAAATGTTTTATTACAATGAATTAATCAGAAAGTGTTAGATGTTGTGTTTGCTAAGTAGATATCATACGAAAGTTATAAGAATGAATGAGAGGAGCTAGAGAGTATTTTCATCATTTTCTAAATTTTTCATTTCAAAAGGGAAAATAGAAATGAGAGGGAGAATGATTGTTACAAAGACAAGACAAGTAATATATCCTCCAAGATGATATATATAATTATTACTAAACTATTTATTATTTTTCCCTACAAGTTAGTCAAACCTTGGTCAACTTTACTTAACTTTGACCAAGATAGACTTTATTACATCAAAACTACTAATATAACTATAAACTAAACTAAGACCAATTCATAATAATAATTAACACTTTTTATCGTTTCTAACAATCTCCCCCTAAGGGTTGATTATTACAGACGCTTCATCGTCGGTAGAATTGGTCTTCCATTCATAAAAGATTCTTCTTTTTCCAAAATATCTTTTCGCCATGTTTCTCCCCCTTCAGGAGGATCAGCATCGTAATGTTGGTCATCATGATATGCGAAAATTATGGCTTTTCAAACTTGGCTTTTAAAATTTCCCATATTTCTGGATCAGCTGCTTGATCTTGAGGTTTTGTCTTCATACTCAGATACAGTTGTTGTTGAAGATCAGCAGATGATGTGGTAGCAGTTGAAGACTTTGTTTTGGGATAAAGATTGAGAGTTGTATTCTGCATGTGCTTTCGAAATAGTTCTTCAATCAACTTTGGTCCATGAGCAGCAAATTCTTTAGATACCATACCAGATATATCAACAGGAGAGACTTCTCGATCCTTGTTGACTGCAAGCTTTACCAAGCGAGGCATCTCCTTTTTTAGCATTTCATTCGTTGTTGTGACTGTCAGCTCAAGAACAATGTTGTCACAGTGTTGTATAACTTCTTTAATCTTTTCCACAAAGATCTCTCGAGTGATGAATTTGGTCTTGATATGAGATCGAATTAATCCTCTTCGTCTGCACATGCCAGCAATACTTCCTGGTAAGCGTCTTGTTTTAAGAGTGAAAGATTTCTTCTGACGTGTTGTTGTGGAAGGTGTCTTGGAAGATGTAGCAGTTGTTGGTGTGACAGTATCAACTAATTCTTCTGAAATTGTTTTATCTGAAGATAAATCATTCCTATGAGATCTAATGGGTGAGGGAATTGGTGTCTGCATTTGCTCTTTCCTAATCTCTTGACTACCCGACATATCAACAACTTCTTTCTCCGTCACAACTTCTTCATTCTTCTTAGCACTAGTATCATCAACATTTGTTTCCTTCACAATCTCTGCAACTTCTTTTTCTTTCTCAACCTCTTCATCTTTCTTCTTTATCTCATCATCATGTTTTTTCTTCCTACAAGAGTTAATGACAAACTGCTAAGAACTTTAAGTTCACAGCCTTGCAGGGTTCTGTCCAAGTCTAAAACGAAGTTGCCTCTCGTATATACTTCAAGAAATTAGAAAGAAAACCATAGGATTCTCTAATTCTTGTGAGTACACATGAGTTATAGCTCTTGACTATGTTCATATAGTCGATACTGAATGTCTAATGTAACTCATTAATGCGTTTGCCGATTTTGAAATGTCGTAGATGATATAGCAAAGTTGTCTTGTTCTGTGATATCGCATGTGTGAGCTGAGCAATCGAAGTTTTGTTACTGGCAATCATGATGTCTATTATGCTTAATTATGTGAATGACGTCTATCCCGTTCTGATACGGTGCACCCCATGTCTCCAAAACTTGAAACTCCTACCACTTCGAATACATAGCATGTCAGCCCTGTCCATGAGACAGTACAGAAGGTTGTCTATGAGTCGTCCTTCGGCTGTGTGACTAGCTTATTAGGCGCTTCAATGATTAGGTCCGTATGCACTAAACCTAATAAGTACAATTGTGTCTTAGGGTCGGGTTCCAATTGAGAGTGATCTTGTTTGTCGACAAATGTGAGCTACAATTTACTGATACATCTATTGATGTAACACAGAGAATACAGATCTTATATAAATACCATCTGTGTTGTGACAATGCAAATAGAGACTCTCTATGTCCCCTCAAAACTTCAAGCAAAGGGTTTTGAATTCCTCGTTCTCTTATTAGGAGGTTATCAGACTAAGGACAAGCATACTATCGATCTATCGATTGTTGTTCTCTAATTTTCAAGTGTCAATGGTGAGAGATTATTAAATGTCAGATAATTAACCGTTCTTCAAAGAAGGAAATCCGCTAAAATGTACGTATCTGTGCAGTTTTGTCTTCTTATTCAGACGTTAATAAGATGACAATCTGTTGGTTTTCGGTCATGAAGCTTAGTGTGTCTAAAGAACTATTCAGTAAGTTGTGTAGCTCAATCATATGCTTGTAATTTCATAAATGTTAAATTGCAACCCAGTTCTTCAAAGGAAAAAAGGGGACAGTGTACTGCTTCAAGTGCGCTTTACTTTAAAAGAAGAGAAATCTTCTCGTTCTACTTCTGTAGATATGATAGTCATGACATCGATGGTAGAGTTGGTAAAGGACTATTCGGTCCATTTGTTCGAGCGCAATTATCAAATGGAGAAAATAAAGTTATTGACAAAAGTCTTCAGCTGTTTACTACTGCTGATGCATCGATAAATGTCAACAACTACAAGATTCAACTTCTTCTTCTTCAAACTCTTTAGCAACAAACTATCATGTGATGGAAACTTTCGACTTGTTAAAATATTTTTGATCTTTCTCCTTCTATTTTGATTTATAAAACCGAAAAACAAAAATATAAAAAATATAAAAACCATAAAAACAAAATACAAAATCAAAAAATTTCAAAAACTCAAATGAATCTTCTCCCGACATGTCTCTCGACAATCGATAACATTTTGCGCACTAGAAATGTTGATTAATATTAACACGGGTGAATAAATGTAGTTCGGCAGAGAGAGCGGTGTTTTAAATGTTTCATAACATTCCTTTCACTTTTTCTCTACGACTTCTAAGCAAATGTCAGCTTAGGACCGTCTCAAAGAAAGAATGTGTTCATTTATGTACTTTATCCTAAACAACGGAAGATATATCTTCTCGTGTCTCTTGAGCAAAGTATATAAAACATTCAAAGTTTTGATTTGCTCAGAAGGAAGTTCTAAGGAAATGATGGTAAATAGAATATCTCAAATTAGTTTCCTGTTGACGCATAATTTTTCAAGATCTGTTCTAAATAAGATATTTTCCAAAATTCTTTCGTAGAGTGAATTGTTGTGCTCTGTAGATTCAATACTTTCTCGACTTAAGTTTTCAATCTATTCTATAATTGAGGGGAGTATAATAATATGTTTAATTCTGCAGCACGTCTCTGTATCGTCCCTTGACTTTGTTAGGTCATGTGACTATTCCGGACATTAACTTGTTTTTTAATTCACTAATTGTCAAAATGTTGTAAAACACATATCAATTTTTGAGGGAAGAATAGTGATTATAATGTGATCACTACGGACTTATAATGGATACGATCTTCATCTATAATGCTGCTGTTTCTAAAACCTCACATGTGCAAAACACTTTCATAATATGGTGCATATGTGTAGGGGGAGATTTTTGGTAAACTCTGGAAATTAACTCAATGTGTCTCAAATGATTTCTCAGACACGTTGATTGTTTTTTCATCAAATGGTTTTATGGATCTTCATGGCAATATCTCAAAGACCGACAACTGTTATTTCTCAGGGAGTGATAAGGCGGTTAAGGTTAGGTATATTCGTTCCATGATCCAGCCAGAACCGGAGGGATCTACCCAGGAACACTCCATTAGATAGAGTAGAAGTCCTAGGTATGATTGAAAAAAGGAGTAAAGTGAGAATAAGGGAATAGTGCCGACTAGTATGGAGGGTCCTGGGGAATAACCCAACAAGGTTTCTAGTCATGAAGTCTCGTGTTGCACTGGGAGGGGTTGAAGAAATGGAAAAAGATTGTACGGATAAAGGGTGAAAGGAAAGAAGCCTCCATACAACTTAGGCAGAAACCGGGTCAATTGACTTAATTATCGGTAATCAAAAATGATGATTCTGATATTGAGACAGGTCATCATAGACCCAGTGATGCATGCACAACCCTCAATTACCACTAGAATTCTTCAAAAGATTTATGTTTCAGTTCTTCGGAGATCATCACATTTCTATCGGCTTTTCTCATTCCTGAGATCGGTGATATGAAAATGGTGGCAGTCCGCTCCATGCCTCGTTTACCTAAATAAAAAATGTTGCACTTTATAGAGGTCTGGAGCTATCGAGAATCCATCAAAAATTCTCAATAGGACAACATATTCCAATTATACAAATGTTGTACATCATTATACAAACATTTGGTATACATTAAGTCCTACGATTATCCTTGTGTAATTGCCAGAACATCAGCGTGATTACTCTTTAGGATATTCATAGTGAGATGGAAATCCTTCTTGAGCCAACACATTCAAGCTTTTGGTAGGTGAATTGCGAGATTTCTATATGAATCAAACTTTGTTGTCAACATGGAAAGAAACGATGGTGCGATTCATACAGAATCAAACTTGTTCCAGTAATATGTATTGACGACTCAATCAGTGAGATAGTAACTCACATATTCACTCTTACCGTGTTGTCTGCTTTGAGACGATAGTTCGTTTGGGTTAACGAAGCACGGCTTTGTGCAGCTGCGAAACCCTGTCAAGGAGATTCTTTTGAATTCTACCTGATCACAGCAGTAAGTTATATGATTAACGGGGAACCGTTGTTTTGCAACCATATATCGACGAAGTGACAAAGACATCTTTCGTCTTATTAGGTTATCTCTAACCAGATACTTCGCAGGTTTTTCCTGACTACTTTTTTAGCTATGGTAGCCAGCTTCTCTCGCGCCACTGACGTGTAAAGATTACTAGTCCTCAATGCTCAATTCACACACTCACATTAAGATTATGTACTGATGAAAGCTCAAAAACTATCAAAGTCTCGCCGCATCTCTGCTGAACATGCACTTCATCATAATGTACATTTTGTGGTACAAGTATCATGTTAATAGAATATGTTGAGGAGATGGTTTAGCAAGTCTTTCAGATTCTTGAGCATGAGGGTTGGAGACACAAGATCGTAAGGCTGGCTAAAGATTCAGGATAAAGATTTAGATGATTCAGTAGTCTAAGACAATCAAGGCTAAAGACCACGATATCAGTATTTTGTCAAAGAATATCAAGTTAAAGATCTAGATCCAAGATCACAAGCATGCAATGGATCTCCTCAATTGGATTTCACCAAGAATACATTGGGCATCCTAGACTCAAGACGTCATAAGGAAGGATTCCACCCAATTGAATGACCACCCCTTAGGGGGAGATTGTTAGCCGTGTATTTATTAAAGTGATGGTCATTAAATATTCCCGAGCCTTGTATAAGTAAAATGTAGTTTACGGGAATTTAGTTAAGCTAGTTGGGCCTAGGTGTCGGGCTTAAGCCCATTTGTTCTATGACCCGGCCCAACTCAAAGCCCACAAGAATAGTCCTTTCTTGTAGCTATTTAAAGCCCTCTCCAAGTGTGGAGAGGGTGTTGCTTCTCATTTTTTCTTTTGTGAACAAGTAACCATTTTTCTTTGTTTTTTACTTTCTCTCTCTAAAATCTATTTTTCTTATTTTTGTGTTTGAGGTGATGAAATGATATCCTAACAGCAGATAACGCCCTATAACTTAGCCAAACAGGATAAAAGAAGATAATTCCTAAAACCAAGAATAGGTCGCCGCATACACAAGACCGCGGTATAAAGACTGGGTGGTGGGTTTATAACCACCGTCCATACCTATCGTGCGAAACACTCTTCCGCCGCTAAGCACAATGACTGGACTCCGAGTCACGAATCACGTGAACCACCCAAATAGGAAATGACATATATGCTAGAAAGGAGTGTAGGCCAATCTTTCCCAAAACAGCATAAAATATGTTACCCGTGATCGTACGGCTGGAAGGTACAACCGCAAGTCAAATAGTAACGACAGAAAGGCTCGTCTGACAAGAGAGCGACATCACAAGCGGGCTATTACCCAGCGGGTAATAGCAAGCTCCTGCATACATCATCCCTGGATGATGACAAGGGGAGACCCACTATAAATACCAAAGACTTTTGGTATCACGAGGTAGGTTCTTTCTCACATATTTCAACTCTCACTTAATCTCACACCATTTGTATCCATACTAATTCTTACGCCCGAGGTTGATTGTGGGATCCCCTCCCACGGTGAGACTAACGGTTATTTTATCTTAGCAGGCTCTCCACTCAAGATAACATCAGTCCATCCTAATTTCATTCCGTTAAGTAACGATTTATCCCCTTATTTAGCCCCCAATTGATACTGCTTTATTTATGTATCAAACACCAATTTTGCAACAATAGCTAAACCTCGGGAACTATTTATATAAATTTTCAAAAAGACACTTAGTACAGTGCAATTTCCTAAAAGTTATGTATATCTAAAATTAAAATACAATCCCAAAGTTACATATCTATCATGTGATCAGTGATTTCATTACCAAAGTAATAGGTCATAATGAAAGCTTAAGTTCATGAATCATGATAGATTAACTACATTCATGTTGTTATATATGTACTTACAAAGAAAATTGATAGTGATTGCAATTGTAGATTCGATCCATACTCTCTTAATTAGAATTGGTAAAAATACTTATAATACATAAACATGTGGGAAACACTATAAAAATCAGGGCTTTTAGCCACGAACAAAATAGTCAGTCATTTTTAGTTTTTTAGCCACGAGAAGTCATGGCTTAAGGTCCATAGCTAAAGATCTTTAGCCACGACTCTAACAGATCTTTATCGACGACGCCTATGGCCAAGAAAAGTAAAGCATTTTTAGCCATGACAATCCTGGCTAAAGCTGTTTAGCAAGTATAATTAGAAAATCAACATTAAAATAATATCATCACTTCTAAAAGATAGAATATTAAAAAAATGTTATGTGGTTAAAAGCTTCATGTCTTGTAGTGAAACAATGGGAGTGATTGAATTGTATTTTATGAAAGAGTAGCACGGTATTCGCGCTTGCAATGAGAGTAATACGTAGTATGTAATTAAAATTTCTGACATACAATTAGCATATATACTAAAAGTCGTGCTACAGTAGCTACAGTGAATGGGTTGCAGTGATTTAGTTGGGCTTCTTAAGGCCTGCTCTCTTGGCCCGTGTCATTATTGTCTTTCTCCATAGCCTAGCCCACTGGCCTCATTTGTTTGATATGTATTTGTCTTCCCCAAGCTTCCACTCTATTCCGGATCCTTCGACACACACACATAAAACGACGATGTGAAATGACAAAAAAATTATACTCGGATAACCTTAAAGGTAATCCTCATCTGCATAAACATATACAGTATCTCCTTTTACTCTTTCTAGAAATCAAGATCTTAGAAACCAGTGGTTATCTTTTTCTCTCATCATATATGAGTCGATTAATTCTGATTCTGATTAAACAAGATCCAAGACATAAATTTTGGTAAGTTTGTCTTTAATTTTTTTGTTTCGAATATCGATTTGGCGTATTTTTGTTTTTAAGATTTAGTTAAACTTGGAATTTTGACGGGTTGGGTTTTGTAAAGGTATAATAGAGGTTAAAATTTTTGTTTGGTTGGATTTAAGGTACTGGTATTGTCAAAAATGACGAAGGCTTTCTCTGTATTAGGAGTTTTTATATGGGAGGCTTTGAGGTGGATTACATGTTTGCTGGCACGTACGTGACTATGGATTATGTGTGAAGTTTACTCAGGCGTGGCAAATAAGCTTATAGGCTGCACAATAAGCTAAAAGAAAAGAGAGTTAAGTTGTGGTCATGAGTTGCGAGAAAGCTGTATATAGGTTGTGGTTATAAGATGTGCATAGTCTGTGGTCATGAGTGCATAAGCTGATTTGGCAGAATTTGGCGGCCATATGTATATTGAGGTTATCCGCATCTTGGCGGGGCAAGTTACTAAATTTGCAGCCATGGCGGGTTGACCCTTCTTTGGTGTTGATATTGTTGTTGTCGTTTCTGCTTAGAATTCCTTACTTTATGCTTAGAACCGCTCCTTTATCAAATCCCACCGCATTATTATTTTCATATCTATTTGCAAACACAAATATACATAAATCATCTAACAATACACTAATCCTTTGAACTATGTTTTTTCAGGTAGTGGTGCTTGCGGATACTCGCCGACGGCTGTGAGTTTAGTGCTCATGATGCGATGATGTTTCCGGTGAGTTAGTTTAGTTCTTTTCTGTAGAGCATCAAACACATAAAATCTGATATTTTGTGTTTTAGAATGCTTTATTTTATTGGGTTCTTTGTGATAATTGTTGATAAAGCATCTGAGCTTAGATAGTTTTTAGATTCGCTTATTTGTTACAAAAAATCTACAAGAGTACTAAAAAGTTACATAGTACTAACTCCTCTCTGATTGGTTTATAATGGGTTTAAGGGTACATAGATGATGGTAAAAAGTAGTAGTAATCCAGATCGCTTTTTATAAGCCAAACGCCCTCTTAAGCTGATCAATAATCTTAAATATATAGATAAAATTGTTGGGTAAGGATATTTCTATGATTCATGAGTTATGTTGTTGATTGTCAGGATGTCAACATTTAAAGGCATAGCAATAAATGGGTCAACTTCGGTGGGCGGTTATAGTCAGTGTGCGCTTATATATGTAGCAGAAGTAGAGTTTACCTCCATCGGAGTTGGTGATGGTTTGTGGCCAGGTTAAAGAGGTATTTACTCTAAGTACTTAATTTTCTTATTCTTTGTAGTTTGTGGTCTTTATATGTTTTATAACTCTTTTTTTAATTCTGTATTTATAGGGAATAAGTATGAGTCGTAGGTTGATAGATTCCAGCAGTTTGATTTGTGAGAACATGTTTATGTGTGAAAAATGGTTACTATGTTGTCTTCAAAAATCATACTCTATCGCTATGTGGTAAGACTTTGGTGATGTTTTGAATATTAAGTGGCTTTGCAAAAAGTAGTAAAGTCTAATCAGCTGCATTAAATGAGTTGCCTTTGACTTTGTGAGGAAGTATAAGGTAGACAATGTTAGAATTATTCTTCTTGGAAAGATTCAAGAAAAAGTAGAGGCTGTAAGAAAAGTGAGTTTAATCTATATGATTCATTGTTTATTTTCAGGATGTTTCGCGTCTTTTATAATGTCCCTCTGCTGACTAAAGCTTCTTGCTTTTGCAAAAGCATTGTAAACCAGGGAAGGGCTTTATTCGTGCGGCAAGAATATTATAATGCTTATGCTGATAGCAACGCACACTAAAGTCGAATGAGTGGCAAAGCTTGGAAAATCAAGAGGTTTTTGTATTAGTGCGGATATGTTAGAATAAAAGTCTTCGATATGTTAAACGTGTATTGTTAATGGTTTTCAAATATAAGTATTTTATTTTCTAAATTAGACAATTCTATGAATCTATTATAATGAATCTTTGTTTCAATCATTGTGTTGTTCAACAACGGGTTGCATGGGGTGTTTTGCAACATGTCAAAACTTATTGTTGTGGGTTTAGTATCAATGGGCCTTATTCTTTATATTAATCTAAAACTTAAGTTATTTTTTTTTTTGTCTTTGGCAATTTTTTAAACTAACAGCGAACTGTACATATTTTGACAGGTCATGACATTTCAATTTAGGCAGCTGATATCACAACTTGAAACGTACATCCAAAGTGTCGTCCCTTAGTCCGGATGATGACCTCAAAGAAACAAGTAGGCTTGGATATTGGATATATTGTCTTCGCTCCTTTTCACTCCCCTCTGAGGTGCACCATGTTGACACGAACCAGCTGCAAGTCTACTAAGCTGAACAAGGCCATCTGAAGCTTAATATATGGAAGAGCCATATAGAAATCACACATTTTAGCATTTTGATTTAGATAGCTAGCTACAAGCATACACTGATCTATTATACAGTGATCTTTGTGTACGTGACTCATTCTTAAGATTTAGAAATAATGATCTGCTGATATAAGAAACCATTGTTGAGATTTTAATTTTGAATTGCTTAAAATGGTTATTTTAATTTGCAAGCGTCTGATCTCCGACAACAAATTAGCCTGCGCCATGCCTATTTAATATGTACGAAATAATTTTCGCCCATAAGTTAACCCCGCCGCAACGCGCGGGTAATATGCGCACTTGTTTCTTCTAATTATACATTTTTGTTAGTGGACTATTATTGTTACACTAGGATTACACTAGGCCCGTTGTATTTTTATTAGGCCTATCTCATTTATATGTTATTTAGAGCATCTGCAATGCAATGATTTTCTAAAAGCTTTTTATTATTATGAAAAGTCTTTGAATGATTTTCTTACATTGCATAACAAAGCTTTTACAGCAACTTTTTAAAAAAGACTTGTAAAATTCTAACCGTTTGAAGCTTTGTACTAAAAGATTATTTTTATAAAGGGTAAATTACACTGTTGGTCCCCAAACTCTACCCTGTTTGCCCGTTTGGTCCCTAGATAACGGGGACTCTCATACGGGGTCCCTATTTGACACTGTAGTTACCCATTTGGTCCCTGGCACTCCGTTATGGGTAACAACGGTTATCTCTGTCGTTATCTTTGCCACATTGTGTTTCTATTGAAGGGCAGAATCGTCTTTTCACTATTATTCTTGGTTGCACGTTTGGTCCCTCACCCTAATTTTACTACAGTAAAGTTTAATGCTCTAATTTGTTGTCGTTTTGCGTTTGCGCGTTTGGTCCCTCTCGTCTATTTTTTTCCCTCCCGTTTCCCTTTCGCAAAAACACCGAACTAGTGAGTGATATACCTCATTGTGGATTTTAGTATTTACAAAACCAAACAGAGTGATTGACATGTAAAAGTAAAATTTAACATTACATATTACTGCAGAAATCAAAAGATTACAATTTGAAGTAGGCATTCGACAGACCCGAAATACCTAGTGGCCTAATTTTAACATCAAATTCTAACAACCATTTTACAAAGACCGATAATCACACACTTGCAAGAGATGGAATTAACTCATAAAGGTTAGGATCAACTTCAAAAGGTAGAATGAATAGAACCGCGTCATCATCAGCATCATCATCATCATCCATTTGATTAGATCCAATATCAAAGATCTCAGTGTTAGTTTTTGATATTAGGTTGTATTTTACAACCTTTCCGGATAAGTTTATCACCACAAAACCATCTTCTTCCCCTTCTCCCAAACAAATACTCCAAACACCTGTTCGAATCGACCATCCTTCAGGAAGTGGATTCAGTAATTGCACAATATTTATAAGGTACCTAACTGACCACACGGAACACCCTTTCATCATCTCGTAGATAGTAAACTCTGTAGAGTCAATATCATCTCTGCATATAAGAAGAAGACACCCACATGATTCGAATTTTTTTCCTTCAAGATGTAACATATGAGGTCATTCCATGAGCAGTAAAATTGGATCATTAATAGGTCCGCCAAAAGACTCTAAGAAGTTCCTTCCCCTGTGCAACCCATGAGCAATTTCTAATCTTGTCATAATAAGATGGTCATGGTCTTCTATATTTAATTTGCAATGCTTAAGCTCTCTATTCAACCCCTCTAGCCAATGGAAGGCGTCATTCCAATAGATTGCACTTTCAAAATGATCAAAACTGAAGTAGCTAAACCGGTCTCTGCAGAAGCTCTAATTCCTTGTCTCTGAAGAGTAAATTTGAATCCAAGTCTCACCAACTTCGCCTCCAGCTTGCACCACTTTGTAGTGACTTGATTTTTTAGGATCAAAGGCCAATCTAAATACACCACTGCTAAAAAAACATGAATCATCACGCAAGTAGTAATTTGGTTGCGGAAGCCTTTTAAACAAATTTGTGGATGGATTATAGACGTAATAAAAAACAGGCCATGCCTAACCACTACACAGAAGCAAACCATTGCAAGACTGCAATATCCTAACATGATCAACTTATTCAGCGGAACCAAAAGAGTGATCCGTAGTTGATTTTTTTTAGTTAAGTCTTGAATCTAACGACAAAAAATCACATTCAAATAAAGATGTAAGGTGATTAGCAAAAATACCAGCAGGAGGATCAAGAATATGGATTTTCCTGCGTCTATCGGTGAAATGAAGGGAAGTGAGAATTTGTAGCCATTGTTTTGATACGGTTGTAAAGAGATGAATACAGAGAATAGGTAATCGGATTAATATTTCAGTCAGAAGGTTGTCGTTTGTAAAGACGAGATGTGGTTGTGTAGAGTTTTCTTGACCACGTGTGCTGCGAGTTTGCGACATCATCGCCGATATGTTATCACTTTTTAAGTTGTTGCTGGAATTATTGATAATGGAATACAAACAGTGTGTTATATCACTTTGGGAACACACCAGTCTGACTCATCATTAAATAGGGAATACGGTGCAGGGACAAAATTTGGAATGCAAGTATTTTTAGGCAATAAACAAACACACCCTTAACTATCTTTGGATAGTTTAAACTATCACCGTTGGTCCCTTAAATGTAACACAGCTTTGGATAGTTTGAGTTGTAGTATTGAAACTGGTATTATACTTGACACTACTCAAATTGGACTTATAAAATTCAAACTTATCAAAACATAGTTGCACAACACTTCAAGCAACATTATTAAAGTAGACATAAGATACATTAGCAAAAACTTAGATTTTTAAACATAAAGTGTTACATCGCCTACCATTGCAGGTATGATCAAACAACCAAAAAGGTAACTAATTCATACATTGGTAACTAAATGAGTTAGGCGGTGGACAAACCCGTCAATACGTAATGGAGTAATTGTAACAGTAAATTGTAACAAACATTTGACAAACCTTTATCCCTTAAACACTTGCAAAAGATGGAATGAACTCATAAGTGTAATGATCAACTTTATAAGCTGGAAAGAACGCATATTCATCATCCATTTGATTTGAGCCAATATCAAAGATCTGACTAATAGTCTTTGATATGATGTTGTATTTTATAAGCTTTCTAGATATATTGATTACCAAAAAATAATCATCTTCCCTTTCTCCCAAACCAATACTCCACACAGTGGAGCAAATCGGCCATCGATCGGGAAGTAAAGTCATAAATTCATCGGTATTAACAACGTACCTAACTGTCCACACAAGACACCCTTTCACCATCTCATATATAGTAAACTCTTTAGAGTCAATATCATCTCTAGATACAAGAAGCAAACACCCATGCAACTCGAACAATCTTCTTTGCATATGCAAAATGGCATGTATATCTATTTGTATGAACATTGGATCATAACTACCTTCTCTACCGCCAAAAGACTGTAAGAAGTTACTTCCCTGATGCAACCCATTAGGGATTTCTAAGGTTGTTATAATTGTATGGTCATGGTCATCAATGTGGAATTTGTAAAGGGTAAGCTACCCATCCTTAGTTTCTAGCCAATAGAAGGCATCATTCCAATATATTGAAGTAGCAAAATGACAAAAATTATAGTAGCTTACCCGGTCTCTGCACATGCTCCAATTGCCTGTCTTTGAAGAGTAAACTTGAATTTCAAGTTGAGCATGTAGGCATGCAAAAAGTTGCACCACTTTGTAGTCACGTGATTTTGTAGGATCAAAGGCCATTCTGAATACACCAGTTGCGTAAAGAATTGAAACATCATGCGAGTTTTCTAGTTGCGGAAGCCTTTTAAAGAGATTAGTGGATGGATTATATACGTAATAAAAAGCAGGCGACCCCCAACCACTACACGCAAACCATTGCAAGATTGCAAGATGTTAACATGATAAGTTTTCTCATTGGAGCCAAGAGTGAATGAGTTATCCATAGCCGATTTTCTTGACTCGAGTCTGGGATCTAACGACACAAAATCATATTCAAATAAAGATCTAAGGTGATTAGCAAAAATACAAGCAGGAGGATCAAGGATAGGGATTTTCCTGCGTCTATCAGTGAAATGATGGGAAGTGAGAATTTGTAGCCATTGTTTTGATACGGTTGTAAAGAGATGAATACAGAGAATAGGTAATCGAATTAATATTTTAGTTAGAAGGTCGTCATTTGTAAAGATGAGATGTGGTTGTGCAAAGTTTTCTCGACCACGTGTGTTGCGAGTTTGCGACATCATCGCTAATATGTTGTGATTTTTTAAGTTGTAGCCAGAATTATTACTAAAATAGAATACAAAAAGTGTGTTATGTCACTTTGGGATGACACTAAAACGGGTGGGAAAAACAATTTGAGAATATGAAAAATCAATTTAGGAACACACAAAAACGGGTGGGAAAAGCAATTTGGGAATATGGAAAATCTGACACATCATTAAATAGAGGATAATCTAACACCAAACTTACAGGGACCAAATTTGCAATATCCCAATTTTATAGCAGGGTCAATTTAAAAGTCAAATGACATTTACCCAAGTCAAAGTATACCCAAC
>BQNB010030846.1:0-54506 GCA_026074375.1 Tanacetum coccineum
TTACAACATTTAACTAATTGATTGATCGAGACTTAAATACATAATGAACGAACTTCATGTTCGACTCAATATTTTGAGGCTAACATATTATTTTCTAAGGTGTTGTTTTCAGAAATAAAACATTAATCTCATAAATTCATCAGAAAAATCATTTTCAAAGACAATTGACCACTCAAACAACGACTACAGCTCTTTAAATAGAAAACAAGTCATTGTTTGAGGGGGAGAATATGTCAAATATCTTCTTCATAAAATCAGTTTGCGATAAAAGGAAACGGTTTTAAACAATAACGGGTTAACAATTGAAGGGGAGATAATTAAATTTAACTTATGTGAGCTTTAATTGTTATGTGTTTATGCCTTATAGGGAGCAAAGAGAAAAAATAATTTGCTAGGAATGATAAGTTAAAACTTCAGGGACTTAATGTGCTAATTGTTAAACTTTCATTTGCCTTAGAAAACTTAATTAAAAAATGCATAAGGTCTAGTAGTTCAGGGGGAATTTGTGTCAAACTTTCAAAGTTCAAACACAAACACCCCCTTTCCCTGTTTTGTAATACACACACAAACATACTTATTCTTTCCCTCCATTGTCACTTACTTGAAATTCCTCAAAACCTAATATTTCTTCATCTTCAGTCGTGAAGGTAAATTAAGACTACGTTCTAAACATCGTAATGTGTTCATAATCAAAAGGATTCAATTAATTTTGCTCATTTGAGCTCGAAAACCCTAAAACTTGATTTATGGTTCATAGAATTCAAAAGTGGGTTAAAGTTGAAATTGATTAAGGGGTTTTGGTCCTATAGGGGTCTAGAACATACACCTATAACAGTTTTAGATAGGGTTAACAAATGTATGTGCATTGGATGATTCTTGATTTTGAAAATTTTGAAAGTGGGTCAAAAACTTGAAAATGTCATGGGTTTGTGCTTAAGAATGATACAATAAGTGTGCGTGAGTGTTTGCTTGAGTTTAAACATACCTTAACTACAAAAAATTTGGTTCTTTGGGTTGCTCATGTACTTTCGAGTAGAACGAGTAAAATGTCAAGATTTTTATGGTTAATTCATGTTATAAATGGTTCCTTGTGTTTCCTAGTTTCTATATGATCATGTTTTGATGGATATTGATGCATGAAATTGACAAAAAAAAGTTGGTGTAAATTTTTCCTAGGTGAACTATACGCATTGCCATATGCGAACTATACGCATATTAGGCTAGGCAAATTATACACTTCTCCATAGGCGAACTATGCGTTTGTTAGACTAGGCGAACTATACATGTGCTAATACTAGGTGAATTATACGCATGTTTATTACAAGGCGAATTATACATGAATCACAGGCGAACTATACACCTATAATTAGGCGAATTATACACTTATCTTTTATCTTGGTAATTGAATCTCGTAAATTATTCTAAGTCTAATTTCTCCTTAAAATTGTCATTAGTGAGTGTTTTAGGACTAGTTTTTCTTAGAAATCCTTTGTGATTGCCTCTCTTTCTATAGATTACCTATAATTAGGATGTTATAAGCTTATGTGTGTCTCCCCGATTCATGTTATTTGTTATATGTGTCAATTCTTTTCCTAGTTTTGTATGCCTAATTCCTAGTTAAAATCAGTCTTGCATCCATAATCATTCTTCGTGATCTAGATTGTCCTTCAGTGAAATATCTATTTGTTTATATATGAACTGTTTGTGACTAATCTTAGCAGAATCATGTCTTCCATTACTGCTCAACAAGCCAAACTTGACCTTGAACTTGTCCCCAAGGAGAAAAGGTTAGAGATTGGAAAATGCAACAGGAGAATTAATCCTGGAAAGACTCAAAGAGAACCTACATTTCAAGTTGTCTCGGATGCTCTTGCTCTCACTCCATGTTATTCTGCATTTCTCACCACTAGAGATGTTCCAGAGGTTTACATGCACCAATTTTGAGATCCTGTCCATAAGCATGACACTTCCTACAGGTTCAGAATGGACAAAAAGAAGAAATTCTACCTCAATTTGGAAACTTTCGGAGATATCTTTCAGATCTGCCCGAGAGTTCATGGTCAAGACTTTGATGAACTTCCCACTGATGAAGTTATTGTGTCTTTCTTCAAAGAGCTTGGTCATACTGGGGAAATTAAGTCAATCACCGACGTTGTTGTTGACCATATGCATAAACCTTGGAGAAATTTTGCTACTATCATCAACAGAAGTCTATCTGGAAAGACAATCGGTGTTGACAAGCTTCGTCTTTCTATATCATAAATCCTTTGGGGAATGTACTATAAGAAGAATGTGGACTATGTTTAACTTCTTTGGGAAGATTTCACTTACCAGATTGACAACAGAGGTCACAAAAAGCAAGAGAAGATGTACTACCATCGATTCACCAAAGTTATCATTCACTACTTCCTTACCAAAGACAAGACAGTCTCCAGGAGAAATAAAATAGGCATGCATACCTCCAGGGATGACTATCTGATAAACAATTTGATATTCATCTCCGCAAATGAAGAATCTCATATTATAGAGCTCGACTTCCTGAATCTATGTCAAGTCCTGAGATGAGGGAAACCAAAGCTTACAAGACTTACATTGGCTATGCTACAGGAGTTACACATCCTAAGAAGGCAAGAAAGTTCAAGAAGCATGCTTCTCCTAAACTCACGACTATCCCAGCCTCACCTAAATAACCCACAAAGAAGTCAAAGAGAGTTAAGAGACCTCCCAAGAAGTCAACTAATGCGCCAACAGCATGTGTTGTCATCAGAGATACTCCTGGTGTGTTTGTATCGAAGAAGATTACACTAGCTAAGGCTGATAGAGGCAAAGGCATTGAGTTACTTTCGGATGCATCACTACTTGAAGAAGCTCAGATAAAGAAAACTCTCAAGAAAAGAAAGCAAGAAACTCACAAGCTTTAAGCAAGTGGCTTAAGTGAGAGAGCTGATTTTGAATCAGAGGTTCCTGATAAGTCAAAAGCTAAATCTTCTGACACAAATGAAGGAACTGGTGTGAAACCAGGGGTTCCTGATGTGCCTACTGTAGATTCTTTCGAGAGTGACAACGAATCGTGAGGAGATAGTGATGATGACAATGAAAGTGATGAGAACGATAATGAAGGCACTGAAAATGATGATGATAGTGGTAATCATGCACAAGATAGTGAAAGGACTGATTCAGATGAAGAGGAGAATCCTAATCTTAATCTGAATGTTGATGAAGAAGAAGAAACACAAAAAGAAGAATACGTACATACTACTGACTATTCTGTACCTACTGGTGAAGAAATAGATGATGAAAACATAGAATTTGATGATGAAGAGTATGATGATTTGTACAAGGATGTAAACGTGAGATCAAAAGTTGCAGAACATAAAGAAGTAGGGAAAGGAGATGTAGAGATGACAGATGTTGCTCGTGAAAGTGGTTCTCAAGAAAATTCATATGAGCAAGTCGTCGAAGATGCACACGTGACACTTACCACTTCACAGAAGACTGAAGGTTCAAAGAAAAGCTCTTTTGTGTCATCTGATTTTGCAAGTAAATTTCCTATCTTGGATAATGTTCCACCAGTCGTCGATGAAGTCGCGTATATGATAAATGTCAAGGTTCGTCAAGAATAATCAAGAACTCAAGCACCCCCTCTTCTCTCAGTACCTGTAGCGGCTATCTCAGAAACTTCTACTGTTCCTGTAACAACCGTTCCTCCAACAATTCAACACCAACTCCCGAACCAACAACTGAACCTTCTACAAACTTGATTCCTACACTTCCTGATTTTTCTTCCCTGTTTGGATTCGACCATAGAGTTTCTAACTTGGAGAATGAGCTTTCTAAATTAAAACGAGTTGGTCATTCTACTCAGATCCTCTCATATATCATATCAGAAATTCCTGCAATGGTGGATGACCATCTTAGTACAAGAAATAGATTTGCTCCTCAAACGGATCTCCAGTCATACATGGCAGAATTTGTGTAACAACTCATATTTTCATGTCTTTTTATGACAATAAACATTCAAATATTTATTGTAAACTTTTACACGTTTACTTTTTATTTAAATCGCATAGTTAATCACGTAAACTAAAAATCAACATTCAACGTAAACGGGCACAAACAAATAAAAGCTTACGTTCAACAAGTGTTATAACATTATTAGAAGTATAATTTATAACTTTTCAAGTTTTATTTTTATACTTTACGTAAAATGCCTCCGGTTCGTGTTTTAGGCATCCATGCATGCATGTAAACACATAAACACTTCTATACTTCAACAAATACCCACCATTATACCCAATACCTAAAAATTTATATCATTTTACCCCAAGTGCTTGCATTAGCCGAACATACATACATACACATTCAAATTAATTCATCTACAACCCACTAACAACATTAAATAATAGTTTCTATTATCCAATGTAACATTTTGTATTTTTAGGTTATTTTACGACGCCATTTATTTCACTAATTATTTTTTTTTCTCTCGTACGCGGTTACTTTTAATTTTAATAGTTAAGTAAAATCGTGTAAGCTAAAATTATCATTCAACGTAATCGGACACCAAACAAATTAAAGTTACGTTAAGCAAGCATTTTTATGAAAGTAATAATTAACTTTTTATATTTTATTTTTATTGGTTACGTAAAGCATTTACGTTTCGCAAATTAAATACGTTTAGGCATTCTCGGAACCACCAAAATAAATCTACACTTCAACGAATACCCATTATTATTTCCAATGCTCAAAGTTTTATAAAACTTTGCCCATATTAACCATCATAGCCGAATTCTACATAAAAGAATTGAACCAAGACTTACAACTTACAAGTATGCACTTTATATTTAAACTACACCATTTTTAACTTCAAGTAATACATTTATTTTACTACAAAATATCAAGAAAATTCCTAGCCCCTTTTTCCCCTTGAATTCGTGGGATAGATCCCACATTAGGGAACCAAGAACTCATGACTTGCTAACTAGAGCCTTGTACAACCTAGAAATAATTAAGACTTTAGTACATGACTAGTTCAATTGACCAAATGTTCTCCTTAATTCCCTCCCAATGTTTTCTAAGTCTTGACTTGCCAAAAGTTCACTTTGACTAGCTCATTTGATATATATTCAAGCATACTAGTAAGAAAAAGATACACATTCATTTTACAAGATAAAAAAACTTCACATATCCCTCTCTTGGTCTCTCAAAACCCACGTCCCAACTCAAAGACATAAAACAATCCATAAAATCTTTATTTAACCCATTTACAAGTGATCCTACATTATATCTAAGACTTACCATGGAGGTTTAAAGGCTTGGTTAAGCCTTTACAAGAATCAAGCAAAGGAAAAAGCGAGTTAAGGTTTTCTTAAGAAAACTAGGGTTTTCACCCTCTATTTTCAAGCTAAGGTTTAAAATCACAAGGGTGTGATTTGTTTTCCCACTCATCACTCATTTACCTAAGGTTATCTAAAACCCTAATCATTTCATACTTATGATTTCATGTGTATATATTATGTTATATGGCTCATCACCATTTAGGATATTTATAAACTTGTAAAATGAATTTTACTTGTGATCATGGTTTCATATACTCTTTCATATGTTATGTGGATGTCAAGAACATGTTATGATGGAAACATAAGCCTTATATATGTATGGCTCACTTACTAAAAAGTATGTATATAACTAGTTAATTAAAAGTTTACTAAATAAGTTTATAAGTTAAAAGTTTGTTAAGGACTTGTTACCATGGACTCTTGGACATATGATGGACTAATAGACACTAAAATATGTAAGACATGTGATATATAAGACTTATGGAGGACTTATAACAAGTGATTAAACTAAAAGTTACAAAATCAAGCTTTAAAACCTATTTTTACAAAATATTCAAAAGGGGCTGTTTTGGTTCGAATTCCAAAGCATGGATTTTATATTTTATAAAAATAGTACTTCTCACGACGACTCCGAATATGTAAGGAACTTGAAAAACGGATCAACAACGAAGAAGATACGTAGTTTACGAGTTATACGTTAATTAAACTTTTATAAAACTAATTTTATAAAAGTTATTGTTCACAACAGATACATTTTGGGAAATAATTATAAAACTTTTAATTACGAGGACATGCTCGAAAGAATCACTAAAATCGGATCTAAAACGAATAAGATACGACGTTTCAAAGTTATCGAACATTATGTATAAAAAGCTGAAAACCCGTAAATGTTTCAGCAGCTACTGAAACAGTATTTCGAGGGCCTTCGGGTCCGATTGAGTCGAAGTGTAAAACTACAAAGTTGTTCGGAACGACATTTTACATAAACCTGTCAATTTTCATAATTTTTGGATGTATAGTTTGTAAACTAGACACTTTTCCTAACGTGGATAGTGTTGGTTCGTTTTTAGTATAAATTTTTGCGAAACATTTTAGAATCATTTATATAATATTTATACATGTCCTAAACTTTATAAATACTATTTTACAAAGATAATTGAATGATATATTCGATTATACAAGTACAAACACACGGATAATATTTTAATTAGGTTGCCTTCGGACTCATTCGTGACGCGTTTTTCATTCGAGATTTACTTTCTTGATTCGATTCACTGAGGTGAGTTCATAGCCTCACATTTTATCTTTTAATGGTTTCCATGAACTGTTTTCGGGGTGAGAATACGTGCTTGTTTTACTACATAAACTTATTGATTTTTATACGTAAGCGTTACCTGACTATTTTTTGATTTGTTTGCTACATGATTTGAGATCACTGAATACCTATATTTGAAACCGTGAATTTTGGACATGATTGTTTTACTTTGGACACAAGTGTTTTCAAATTGTATGCTATCCAGATTACTGCCTGAATGCTATTGCCTAAGAGCTACGAACTCGGGTGGAAATCCCTTATAATTACGAATACTGGTGCAAATCCCTCATAATTACGAATACTGGTGCAAATCCCTTATAATTACGAATGCTGGTGCAATTTCCTTATAATTACGAATACTGGTGCAAATTCCTAATAATTACGAACTCGGGTGCAATTCCCTTATAATTACGAATACGGCTTCGATGTCATGAGGTTAGCGCAATAATATCTATTTCGGAATATGGAATATGTACATAGCCTGCTATTACTTGTTTTTGACTTCGGAATACGTACTTAGTCTACCATTACTTAAGTCTTGTGGTCCACTTTTAAATACTTCTTGATTTTATTAAATCACTATTCTGATTTCCTAAATAATACTTTGAAATACTATAACGCTACTTTTCTTCTGAAATATTTCTTAAATTATTTCAATACTGCTTTTACTTAAACCTATGAATTCACCAACATTATTGTTGACGTTTTGCATGTATTTTCTCAGGTTATTATTTTGCTAGCTGAGCATTTGAGTTGCGCGGATATATTTTATAAGGCTTAATAACTTGAGTACCATTCGACAAACATTTTAAACAAAATGTTTTCTATTGCATTATATAATTGGGACCCTTTGTAAACTCTGATTTTAATATATCGAATGTGAAATTTATTTTAAACGTCTCTTTTGAGGTTGTTTTCTGTGACTTGTGCGTATGGACTATGAAGTAGCACCCCATAGTGGTATTCCGTTGCGTTGTGTGATTTTGGGGGTGTTACAGATTGGTATCAGAGCTCAGGTCATAGAGAACTAGCTCGTTTTCAAAACCTAGACTATGACCATGTTTTTCAAAATATAGAGTCTCTCCTTGTTTTATCTGATATCCGCGCGCATGCTCCCCGATTCCTTATATGCTCTCTTTTGCATCTCTACTTCTATTACATGGGTAACGAGTACTTAATACTTGCTTATGATTTTGCTCTATTACGTCTATATTATGACGTCTGTTATCCCAAAAGATTTAATCCATACACAACAATAAGCTATACCAATAAGCAAACAAAGATAGAAAAGAGATAAGGAAAGTGAAAGATTATTAGAGAGAAATAAAGAGGTGGAAGATTACACACACACATACAAGTGATGAAATGGTAACCAACACCCTCTCCATGTGTGGAGAGGGTTCTATTTATACCCTTGAGCCATGAGTGGCTTATGGGCTTTCTAACTTGGGCCGGGCTTGGCTTTTCTTGGGCTTTGAGCCCGAAACATGGACAATATTAGATTACAATCCAAGCCCGTTGAACCCGACTAGCCTATTACTTAACAAGACTAATTACGACTAATAAGACCGATAACATTCTTGTTCGACTTATATAAAATTAAGGCTAACAATCTCCCCCAATGTTGAGGTCTCTTTCTTCACACTCCTCCGTACCACCGATGACGTTGAGGATGTGACTTTTGACGTTTATGCTTTGCCTTGTTTTGGTCTTGTCTTGTTTGTAATGGCTTTGTTCATTCATGCTTTGTGATCTTGATCTTGAGCCTTTATCCTTTTGACTTTAAGTTCTTGAGATCGTTATCTTGCATCATCTCCTTGACTTGAATCATCTTGATTTGACTTTCTTGATCAACTTGTGCTCTTGACCAACATGCTCATACTTGTTACATTCTTGTTTGACATATGTGATTATAAGTCTAACAATCTCCCCAATTGATGATTCTTTATTTGACTTTGAGGCTCTTTGATCGATCGCATCTTACGATATAATAATTGAACGACATAAATTATAGGTCGCGGTTGAGCTCATCGTCGAGTAGTTCGTGATTGTTTCAGTTATTTGATCTTCGGCTTCAATCAAGGTGAGTTCATAGCCTCACTTTTAAGTGTTTTAAATATTTTTAAACCCGCGAGGAGGATACTTGTTGTTTTATGAAAATGAGAACGCAAAGTGTTTTGATGATAAATATGATTCCATTCACTATTGAATGCCTTTTACTGTGTGACTGTTAGCTGCCTTGTTGTGGGTGAACGCTAATGCGTTAAATAGATCTATTGAGTTTGACAACCCTGTCCGGGGTCTGAATCAGTTGTGACCACCCTGTCAAACGGACATTTTGTAGTTAGTATTAGGAGAAGTGGCATACTTCTCGGACATTATTTTATCCTACGGGATGAATGTGTTAAGTTTCGGTACATGGGCTCATTTAGTTGGAAATCAATATTTTTATAACTTGACTTACGAGCCAACGTTATACATTTTGTGGAACCTAAAGTATGCGTTCTATGTGTTAATTGTAAACTCAATGAATTCACTCAACGTTTTGTTGACTTTTTAAGCATGTATCTCAGGTTAATTTCTGTTGATGGCTGGATGGGACGGAACGCGGATATCAAGGACGGTGTCTCGGTGAAGTAGTGTCATTAATTAAACAAGTGTTTTAGAAATCAAGTCGTGTTGTGACTTTTAGAAATAATTTATATAATGGTATTGGGACCTATGTAACTCTGATCTTTCTAATAAATGAAATTGTTTTTTATAAACGTATCTTTGGAACGTTTACTGGGACTCGTGTGCATGTATTATGAAGTAGCACCCCAAATGTTGTATTCCGTTGCGTATCGTAGTTTGGGGGTGTTACAAAAAAGGATACAGAGTTGGCCACAAATTGATCATGGCGAACAAGCCCCATGTCTAATGTTCTTAGCATGTGACAACTTCATAATTAGGTAACCATTCTCTCTTTTGTGTTTCTTTTAATTTTTCCGTGTTGGATCATGTATAAGCAATAACTGTTCATAAAAAAATTTAGATAAAAACTCAAGCGTTTGCTATGATAATAAGCTGTTTTACAACTGCTGTGCAGTTGAGACAGAATTCTGTTCATAAGTAATTGAATGTACAAAAAAATATTGTCCCATGAATACCCAATTTTACGGTATTCAACATTAGTGTTTTGCAACAGCTAGGCAATTTGGACATAATTATATTCATATGTACTTTACTCTACGGAAAACAATAGTGTGTATGTAGGGAACTTTAACAAGCCTGCATGAAATAATTACTTACGTTCAAAAAATTCCTTCTTTTGTTAAACTAATCCTTATATCAATTACCATCTTTCTGTCATCAGTTGTGCACTATCACACACCTTTGAGTTGGAGTCGATTGTGAAAACCGAATTTCATAGCAAACCAACTGTTGTTACATTCCATGTCCCCACAGAGGTTGCATTACAGGTTGGTCTTGAAAATGATCAATCTTGGTATTGCAGACGTTGTATGTATTTTGTGTTACATCAAATTTGGATACTTCTTGTTGTACATGACCATGATATCGTTGCAGAACCGATGACTACAGATACTACCTCACACTCTACAGACCAATGTAGGCAACCTTCTTAGGTACATACTTTTTGTTCTTTGTATACCTACTATTTTTTTAGAGATGCACCACACACGTGGTTCTCTTATGTCTTGAAAGAACAATAATGTCTGTTATAATGATTTTTCTACTTGGTTTTTTTAGAATTAAACATGATAGTATAACTTTGTAGGGGCAACTACAATTGGTGCAATGGCATCAACCTCGAGTCCAAATCCTTTCGGCCCAGATCGACAACCAAGTCAATTCGATAACAAGCTTAGCTTAAAATAGGTCTAAAGGGCCCCAAAAGTGTATTTTTTACAATTTGTAACTCATTTTACAATTTAAACTAAAACTGTTGCGTACTTTACTGTTTCACTTTTCATCTGCCCATTTTAGTCATTGTGTACATTTGAGTCATTAAAAAGTATCTATATTCTTATGTACATACATACACCAATGTGTCATGGTGTACTACAGTAGCTACACAAACACATGTGGCTTATTAACATAGATTTCTGACTTAGGGACAAAATTTCTATGAATGATACCTTCTATGTTATAACAGTGTTACAAAATGATGATTTATAGTGGCTAAAGCATGTTCTCAAGTAATACAATATTCCAAAGTGGTAAATTTAAAGTTGAGAGAGGAGCAGTTTAGGCAATGCAATTAGAATATACAAAACAAAATTTCAAGAAGATGTTTACTAATTGCATATATGTTACATAAAGTTTTAGGCTATGTGTGCATATGTTAGCATACATCTATGTGTATGGTACTTTACTTTTTAAAAGGTGCAACATTTAGTTGCTAACATAATTTCTAAAAGTTCAATTTTTCAAAAAAACAAGCCCAATGCAACGCACGGGTGTGGTCAGGCCTCGTATGAATTAATACGTTGATATATGATATATGATTAAGTGTTAATTATTTGACATGAAAATCCGATGATTTACTTTGTTTTACACAAGCTTGTTTAATTTTTTTGTTTGTTGATTGCATGATAGCAATTCACTAAAAAAATTCATAGCTAAAAAATCGTTAAGAGTTAGATGCTGAATCTTTTTTGGTAGATCCACGACTCAGTAGGCTACAACTTTGTAGTTTATTGCTAAGGTTGGAAAGAATCCTTCCTTGTCAAGTCGGGGCCTGAAGTCGACTAAATTTTCTGATTAGATTTTTGTGTTATGTGCTATGTGATATATACTTGCACAAGGTTTACGCATTTGAGTTTCTCGATGCATGTGGCTCGACTTGTCATGGACTTATCCGATGCAAGCGAAAGCCTTGTTTATTTTGATTATGAGGTTGTCATCGGCTTATGTTTTGCATGTGTTCGTTAATTGTTAATTGGTTTGATATTTGTTATGTGTTTTAGTTGTTTATATATTCTTTGCTTATTAGTTGTTGGTGAATACGTTTTCGTTTAAAATCTTAAAATTTTTGCATCAAATACCCGGTTTATCATGACTTAATATGAGAAGTGCCAATTAAATTTTATGACTATTAAGACAATATAAAGCATAAAGAAAACATGTAGTCACAACACAAGCATAAACATCAATCCACAACATAAGCATAATTAAAACGTAAAGAAATAACGATATGTAAAGAGAAAGCAAACAGAACATGATGATTTATAGTGGTTCGATCACGGAGCTCCTCTCTGCCCTACTCCACTCCCAGAGTACCTAACTCGAGAATTACTTCACTAGATCAACAAACCCCCTTCTCGGCGGACAAAACCTTAGACAACGTCGCTTACACTTTATTCGGTACAAAGCTAAATACCGAGTCCTAGATCAAGGTAGAACCAACCCATCGTCGCTTACACTTTATCTGGTACAAAGCTAAATACCGAGTTCTTAGAACCAACCCAAACCCGTTATGTTTTATGGCCTAACATAACAAACCTTGTGTTTTATGGCAAAAATACATAAACCATCTAATCTAATTGATGATACAAGTTAATGAATGACTAATCTAAATGTACTTCCATTGATGGGAAGCCTTCAAATGGATGAAGATAATAAGATCTCTAATCTTGTAGATCTTCATAAGTATATGCTTTGTGATGGATGGAAGTGGCAATATCTCTAAGGCTTGCTTTGGTGGATGTAGATGGCAAGATCTTGAAATGTGCTTTGGAGGATCATTTCAGGTGTATGCTTACAACAAGATGAATGTTAGAAGCATTATGATCATATGAAGATGAGGGTGTTTAAAAGGGAATTCCTACAGATCTAAATGAGAAAAAATGCAGAGAAAGTGTGTGAAAAGGATGTATAAAAATGGTGAGATTTGGTCTTTTATTTATAAGCAAAATTTTTACTGTAGCACGCTTTCCTCCGGTACCCGTCGGTTCTCTTCCCGATTTTTTTTATTTTTTATTTTTTATATCAAATCTTTTTAATATTTTTTCTAGATATGGCAAGATTGTGGATGAGATCATGCATGAGGTAAAAAAGTATTTTCACTTTCTTAAAATAAAAAATAAACTTGTATATTTAAATTGTAAGTAAACTTTATAAAATAAAGTATCTAAAAGTCTAGTTATATGCTTGCAAAAATAAAATGTATTTTAACAAATGTGCAAGGAAACTTTATTGCTAAGAAATAAAGTTTGTTTACTTGTATAAATAAAATATCTATTTAGACGTAGCCTTTAGTGTAAAAATAAAAGTAATGCATTTGTATAGTGAAATGAGGTTTGATCATAATGCAACATAACAAACATGTACGAACATGTGTTGTAACATACGAGGTTTCGAGACGTCGAGAGATGTTGATGTATGTTGAGACAAAATATAATTACGAGTAACTTGTACATTTTACGTTATGTATTACAAGTTACAATTTTTTCATTCTCAAAACAAACGAGAATGTGTAGATTAAATATCGTAATATTCGCACTAACAATCTCCCTCTTTTTGATGATGACAAAATGTGTAAACGTAATATAGAGTAAATGTAAAAGTTACTTGTATCCCTGTAATACCTTTACATTACCTTCTCCGTTTACACTCTTCTCATTCTTTTGTTGAAACAAAAAGGGTATGTCATTGGAGTTTAACTTCGTTTCTCCTCGAAAAGACGAGCTTCGATCATCCCTAGTGAAGTTAATTATGTTGTTGCATCCCTAGGTTATTGTTCTTGCTTTATAGCGGATCCATGGATCAAATTTGAAAGGTTAACCTACAATAAGGTTAGTTTCGTGCAACATATATAATAATAAATAAATAGAGAACTATATGATGAAAAAAATGACGTCTTCCTTTGGTCAAAACGCAAAGGATTGTTGAACAGAAAAAGTGATGATGAATGCGTGCATGCTCCCCCTTGATGAATGCTCCCTCTTGTTCGAGGCGTCAGGATATGATTAAAAAGCTAGAAACAAAAATTAGTGCAAATCTAGATTCGTCCTTGGACGAGTAAAATATATATACAACAAAGTGTATATAAGATGCATTCTATAAATGCTCGACGGAAGCTCCCCCTTGATCAAGGGCGTCAAGTATGATCCTACAAAACAAAAATTAGTGCAATAATAGCTTTTGTCTTTAGACAATTATGTCATACACAATAATGTCTATGGACGACTCAATATGATTACTTGACGAATGCTCCCCCTTGCTCGGGCATCAAGTGTGATCCTACAAAACAAAAATTAGTGTAATAATGCTTTTGTCCTTAGACTAATATGTCATATACAACAAAGTGTATAGACGACTCAATATGATTGCTTGACGAATGCTCCCCTTTGATCGAGGGCGTCAAGATGACTCTACAAAAAGAAAAATAAACGTTGCAAACTTCATTCTTGGATGAGTATGCCATATACCACAAAGTGTATATGCTTGCACCTACAAAAGAAAATTTATACTTGCAAACTTCATCCGGAGACAAGTATGCCAAGTACGACATCGTGTATGTGAGTGATCCTAAGAAGAAATAATATGAAAAGTGCAAATTTCGTCCGTAGACAAGAATGCCATACACATTAAGTGTATATATGAAGTTGAACCTACAAAACAAAATATTAGTGCAATACATATATACTTCTTCTTTCGATGAAGTCATATACAATAAAATGTATGAATGATGCAAAAGTATAAATGATATAACCACATGCACCTCAAATTAGAAAATTGTGATCATATACCAAAACATCTTGTGAGGTGTAGTCTTCTACTAAGAAGGACATACAACCATAGGGTAAAAATTAAGAATATAGAATGATTCTCAAAATGAACTCCTATAAAAATAAACTAAAAGTAAGATAAAGCCAAAAAGTATAATCTTGCTACTTACATCATCGTGGTTGGTTTTTGTGGCAAGGTTGTTAAAGGTTGTGAGGATGTGTTTGAAAATGAGACGCATTTCAATACGAAATTCACTTAGCTTATGGCAACATAGGCAAATATGCTTATGACTGTCGGGTTGTGGTTATGGTGGAAAGTTTCATGGTGAATCTTTTTGTAAGAATGACTCGGTGGATGACTCAAGATTGATAGAGGTAAAAAATCTTTTCACTAAACCTTACCTTGTTATATGATGAAGCACATGAGGTACTAAAAGTGAGTGGTGAAAGAGCTGGCGGAAGATGGTGTTGACAATGCAAGCAACTAACAATGAAGGCTTATAAATAAAACGGTGACGATGATTATGCATGTATGAACATGTAATGAGATATATGAATTAAAGTATGATAAATGTGTGAATGAGCACAAATTAACTTTACAAAGATATCAATCTTTATTGACCTACACAATTCCAAACGGGTTAGTTTTAAGTCTAATTCAAGATAAAAGCAAGAATATCATTTTCCAACATGATAGTTCAAACATTTATACCAACAAATACGAATAAAACTTGTTGAAGTATTATCACACGAAAGACTTAACAAGTAGACAAATAGATAGACATATATACAAACAAAACACGTTCGTAAATAGACACACAAATAGGAATACTCTTAAGCTAAGCGAAGAGGAGGACACATGTTGCAACTAGCTTAAATGTCATAATACATGTTCGAAAATATTAGATAATTCTATGAGTTTTAGAAGGACTTAAGAGCTAGATAAGTCAAAACCAACTATTGGGTGACCTTAATGCAAGTATAAATAACCTAATTAAAGTGTTGGATTAAAAAGTTAACAACCTCAAACGGCAAAATGCCTACCGTAGAATTGGCATGCGCAGTTCCGTGTGTAGGATAGGACCGTCCTATGCTGCAGATGGAACCGGCATCTGCAGACTATCATACTCAAATTTAAAAAAAATCCAAAAACGTAGCAACTCATTTCTACAACTATTTTTCTTCCTAAAAGGTGATCAATATACTTTCCTAGATGAGGCAAGTGTCTATTGGAGTGACCAAAGTAGTAAGAGCCTATAATTCCTAGATAAACCAAACGCTCACTTAATTTAATTTTCAAATAACGTTAGGATATCAAACTAAACTAAATTAGGGCCTACAACCATAAATTTTTGAGATTATATATATAACATCAAGTATTTGGAAATCACAATTATGCAACAAACATAGTTTTAATCTAAGGTAGCATGAAATTGTTTTTACCAAACACAAGTTTAATGAAAAAGATGATTTAGATTAGTAAATCGATTGCACTAACAATGACGTGAAAGATAAGGAACAAAGGAAAAAATAGGCACGGATCGAAAGATGGTGTTTTAGATAATGAAGATGTGATGAACTAGATCTAAAGGAAAATCCTAGAATTCTACATGAATACCAAAAATACCTTGACATAATATAAGTGCGCAAGTATCAAATAAATCGTGTAGCAATGTCATATAAGGAGCAAGATGAAAAAATCATGCAAACCATGTTTAAGCATGTATATATTAGACCATCATACACATAGATTTACGGAATGCCAACAAGGAACAAGAACTATCAAACATAGATATATCTATATCAAAATCATCATGTATTAAATTGACAAATTAAGAGAGCATACGAGACATCATATAAGAGACAAAATTACTTCAAATGTAAGAATAATGCAAGTCATGTGTAAGCCTTAACACTTAGTATCACGAATATAATTTGAAAAGGAAACAAAACCTTCCTAAAGTTTACGCATTTGACAATTAATCAAATAGTTTTCAAATATCAAGATAATGCCAAGACAACTAATCACATAAGAGCATATAATCCACACATGTATGTTCAATGCAAGATGTCATGATAGACTAACGAAGAAAAGGTCATATTTACTACTAGTATGGAAAACGTAGCAATAGTGGTGTTTGGGAGTTGGAGAAATAAAAAAAACAAAAAGGTGAATTTTTTTTTTTGGGTGAATAGTGATTATTAAGGATTGACAAGGTATGAAATGAAAGTCTCAAAATGTGTAGATATTTTAACGAAGTATTTTGAAATGCCCTTTTTCACAGACCAAAATTATTTAAACCTTTCGCGGATACCCCATTACCCGAATCAGACCTTTTGTTATAGTTTATAAACTGAAAACAATATATTACAAATCATCATTTGAGATTATCTTTACATATAACTGGACTCAATTACCTTTAAAACGGCGGGTGGCACAACTTCTAACTCTATACGGTTTATTTTATATGAAATTCCGAACATGACCCATTTTCTGCAAAACTTGTTGTCCCTATTTTATATATGGCTAAAACGACCAAAACTTGAGTTTTATAACTTGACTTTTTAAATGAATCTAAATTCAAAACTTTTAGAATTTATTTATAAAATATATACTTCAATATCAAATGCACACTTGGTCTAAATGAACCCCGAAACTGTTCTGTATGGGTTTTGTCAAACACTAGTTTTGACCCATTTTAACCACAACTATACCTTATGACTTTGACCCGCTTTAGAATATGCTTTTTAAACCAACTATACAGACGTCAGATAAACACTTCATCATTACTTGAGTATTTCGGATGAAACATTCAAGTTGCCAATCTCACTTTGACGCATAAATTTTATGATAATATTTTTCAAAACACTTAACTAACTTACTTGGTTCTTATTCTTAAGTGGTTTATTGAGATTATGTAAGATGCTGATATATGCAAAGAAAAAGATGCATGCCCATATGAGGTGCACGAGACCTAGCATAAGCTTCATTGTGTGAAAACATGAAATCGACAATCAAATGAGCAAATATGCCAAACAAGACACTTATGTTACATAAACAAACAAAATCAATTACAAGATGCAAAGCATACATAATACTAAATAAGTTGAAACAAGTAGTCATATACCATATTACACATTATAAATATCACTTTTACTTATATGACTTTCCTAAGCATTTACAGATATTCATGCAATATGTACAATTAACCAATGAATAAAAACAAACTTATTGACTGATCAACACATTTAATATTATTCTTAAAATATCCTTTAATCCATTAAACACATTAATTAATGTTATTTTAAAACACCCCTAAAATGAAAAGTACATACTATTATACATACTGTACAAACTAATAAGACACACAAAGCTTCATACAATTTATATGTTGATACATATAGTTTTAAAATCCGAATCGAACCAACGGGTTCAACCAGGAACATGAGTGGCCACCGATTCGGCAAGCAAATAAAAGCCGTTCGAAAACGAACCTGAGAAAACTAGCCGAAACCTATAAAAACGAGTGAAACGGGCTGATCGGGATTTTCTTTTGTTTTTCTCCGGTTAATCACAGGGTACCCGCCGCCGCATCGCGCGGGTACCCTGCTAGTTGTTTATTAAGAACTAGCATTCTAATTGAATTGCTAATAACGTGTGTGTGTGAAACCATAGAAGATTCTTGTTTTAGAATCTTGTATTGTTTCATATTATGGATCGATTTCAAGAGATAAAAACCAAAGAGTTTTCGTTTGATCTTCAATAACCACAAGAAAAGATAAATGAAGTTTGTTCTTGTTTATGTTAATTATTATATGCTATACGTGATCTAATTCTCCATTGCATTTACTCATATACTACATGTCTAATATGTTAAATTTCAATAGTTTTATTCTATGTGAGTTAATCTTTTCTTATTTGAAAAGTTTGTTATTTGAGACCACTCTCATCTTATGATTGAAGTAGCTAGACTATGAACGATCATGCCTAATGCCTTCTCTTTTAACACATGACTAATCATATTTATTAAAAAGCTACTGAGATAACCTAAAACCTAAAATTTGTGAAAAATGCTCGTAGATTTTGAAAAATTAAGTCACTTACGTAGCGCGTTAACTAGGCATAAAAAGTCATACTCAAGAACATTCGAAAAGCTTGTACTTGTTTATCTCAAAATTTAAGTCAAACATAAATGTGTTAAGAATATATGACCAATTACACAAAGAGAATTGATACATTCACATAAACTTTACAAAAAACTCCCACATAATAGTGTGGCTAATGATATGTGGATTGTGAAAATAAGAAAGAGAAACTATAATAGAACACGATTGGTTCATCACATTAGCCACATTCTTGTGTGAAAGTTTTTTTTATAAAATTTGTAAGAATGTAGCATTTCTCTTACACAAAACTCATTTGACACTAATAACATCATTCATATTTTTTAACTTTTATAATTATTCTTTAAAATGAGTCAAAGAATTAAAAAAGATGTTGCGAAACATTATCCCAACTGAATGACAAATGAAACTCTACTACAAATGAATCAAAACTTCGTAACTTAACTTCTGACTTAAGAAGAGGCATATTCCATCAATGTAATATATTTGTATTATTTTTTGTGTTTTAAATCTCGAATTCTCTCTTTACAAACTTTGTGTTTATATAGGTGGGTAAACGTGAAGTTAAGTGTATGTTGTAGGTTAGGTGTCAAACATCTAGTGAAGAGTACATCTTGCATATAGTGCTTGGATATATAGTTTTACTTTCAAAGTACTTTAGTGAATAGTTAATTCAAGTATTCAATTTTTTATTAAACACTCTTGTACTTGCTTGACTTCCTTATATTTTTTTTTTTATTTTTGCTATTAGAAAGTTTCCGTTCATATTTCAAGTCTGACTTTGATAGAGTATATTGAGTCAAGGAGACTTTGTTAAATTTCCGATGACTCGGATGTTGTTTATAGCTAATGTACTTTACTCACTAATACTACATCAGTGAGTTAAAGTGTATCTTCAGTTGGTTTTTGACGTCCTTAAAGCTTGTTGTTGATCGAGCTTTATATAACATTCACTTCTATTAGCGAGTAAACTTACTCACTAATTCTAATCAGTGAGACTGATTCTAATCAGTGATTAATTTACTCACAATCAAGGAGTAACTTTTCACTGATTCTAGTGATTAACTCGTGTTGTTTTATGTTCTAAGTATTGTTAAACATAATTGTGTCAAATCTTTGATCCAAAAGTACTTCGAGCATAAATCATAACCCACCTGTTTGGCTTTAGCTTCCATCGGAGACATAACAAACATTCTATTTGTTGAAGAGTCTACACATAACATAACTTATGTTCCGCATATGAGAACGAAAAAGATAACTAAGCATTACTTAAACTTTTAGTTATAGTGACAAACCTAAATTTTTGTGGTCAGGTCTTCCAACACTATAGAAAGTCTAACTAAATAATTGACAATGTTCAAAAGATACGAACTAGAATACACAAATGTTCAATACGTACTAGAATACACTAATTGATGTTTAAAGTACATTACAACTTAGACCAATGGCAGATCTTTTTTTTTCGTGTGTAGCACAATCCACAACTCGATTTGTTTTGTGTGTGTCCGCGTGTCACATTTTATAAAGTCTTAAAATCATTAAACTTGATGGGTAAAGAATGGCATTTTTTTTAATTAGAAGGCAAAATAAGAATAAAAACGTAAATTTTGGGTATAACAAGGCAAATTCTTAAACTAAAAAACGCATCAAAAGAACCACACAACATCAAGGGATAAAGTAAGGCAATTCATAGAACAATTATACATACCGAATATGATATCTCAAGTTCAGTAGAGAATTTATGTGTGACACGTGCCACATGTAGTCATTACTAAGATCCGCCCCTGACTTAGATTAATTATAAACTTAGTCATCACCACATGTTAACACCTCTAATCACACATTTACCACCATTACGTGCCTCCTCATTCTTATTTTTGTGTTAAGGTGATGATAATGATTATCCTAACAAGTGGTTATCAAGACGCCACATAGGTTGGGTTTTAAGTGATTTGTTTGTGGTAACTTTTTAGTTGTTTTATTGTTTTCGGTCCTTATTTTCTGTTGTTTTTTTTCTGTTCAAAATTTTTTTTTTTTCCATTTGATCGTTTCATTATAATTTTCTTTGTACAAGACTGTGGTTAATGTTTGTGTTTAGTGCTTGTAATTCGTTGAGGTTGTTTGTGCATATCGCAAGGATCGGATAAGAAGCAAGAACGCTTCGAGCATCCTTTTTAGCGAAGATCGACGAGTGGGGTGTTTGGTTCGAAACTAGGGTCATTCGAAAACTAGTGTTTTGTGTTTTGGAATCGAACTAGCAGAAGTTCGATCGAGTGTCTTCAACAAGGTTCGACACGAGTTTGGGAATCGAATACTAGCACAATCGAAACGTGGGAATTTCGTGTTTGTATCGAACGAGGATTTTTGTTTGGGATCGTATCGTGGGATTTTTTTGTTTCAATCGAACTAGCGTCGATCGAACTAGCTTACCATGAACTAGCGTCTATCGGTACAAGCAAACTAGCCGATTCTGCGTCGATCGAAACGAGCTATCGATTAGATCGAGCGGTGGAACTCTCCGCGATACTAGCGTTCGTTCGATGACGCGGAGGTTCGTAATAGGTTGTTCACAGAGCGACTAGGTTCGAACTAGCGTTGTGTCGAAGTCTGCGGTGGTTCGAAACTAGGGTTCGATCGATCGAGCGGGAGGTGCGTACTTGGGTCGATCGATTACGAGCGAAGAAAAGGGTTTCAGTTAAAACGGACTTAAACTTTTGATCCGTAGTCCGTTTAAGGCCCTGTGACTCTCGTGTATTCGAAGAGAAAACGTGACGGATCACGCTGTAACAAACCGTAGGCAGGTTAAGGATTTTTTCGAAGCTCAAATAAACATCTTTTCTATGATTTATTGACACTTTTCAGTATTTTTGGATATTGTTCGCTGCTGATTCGAATAAAATCATTCCACGGGTATTCTAGTGTTCTTGTTAAATCCCTGTTAATTCATTATCGGTTTTGAGAATAGACGAGTAATTCCCGTGAACGTAATTGATTCAAATCCACAACAAAAACAAATCACTTTACCCACTAAAAGATCCTTGTTTATCATTTACATCACTTTTGCTAATGTCGACTCAACAAGACATTTAATGCAGCCGGTTCTGTAAACCGCCTCCTATGATTAACAAAGAGTAACTATGTTCCACATGGTCATCTCGTCTTCTTCGGTATGCTAAGAGCAGACAAATGGAAAGTTAATCTTACATACTCCATTTGGAATGGTCCTTTATGTCAGACGAATTATCCCTGACCAGGTGTTACAGATCGTGAAGTAACTGTTCCTGCCAAACGTTTCATGAACAAACGATGATTGGACTCACAGTAAGTAGGCAGAAATTAAACAGATGGAAGCAGTATGATAAGCTATTTTGACATTTTCTCGGTCTTCCTGAAAAGACATTTTGCTGCTGTTGTTAATTGTGAACTGTCAGGAAATCTGGTTACTTGTGCAACAAAGATGAAGGTTCTGATCTTGGAATTCAAGATCCTCAAAAAATCAACCACAACCCCACCCATCCATAAGAAGGCTTAAGTTGTTTAATGAATGGGAAAAGGTTTTACTCAGCGGATGGGGAATCGATTGAGTCTTACTGATCACCGTTTCTCAAAATTGATGACTGATTTTAAGGAAAACAAACACTTCCTGAAATGATTGATTATGAATCTCAAGTTCCTAATCAACTTACAACCAGGAAATGAGTCGGCATTGTTACTTTTGATTCATCAAACGAAGGCCTTGAATACAACAGTTACACTCAGTTGTATGATTTCTTGATAGTTACCTTCAAGAGGTGGTTGATGTTCAAAGAGCTGAACGACTTGCAAAAACACATGATCCGCTAGCACTCATCGGAACGTCCAATCCACATCCTTTCAATTTAAAGTGTTTCACCATGATAACCATCACCAGTACTACATGCAAACAACCACAACCCATCAAAACAAACTATAACCCACAACCATCATTTAACAAGACTTATGCCCAAAACCAATACCAAATCCCGTAGACATTACAGATCCCACAACCGTAAATGGAACTTGGCACGCGCTCTAATGGCTAATGCATTCAAACTAAAAATTCTACTCAAAACACCAACCAATAACAACCAGAGAATTTATCAAACCCTCGTAATCGGCTGATTGCTCACAGGGTATGAATATGGCCAAAGACTGACAAACTTGCAGCCATGGTTGGTAGCTAATGGTGGAATCAGTTTAGACAGTATGCTTGGATGGAGAGCAGAATGGTGGTTATCTAAAATGGGTATAATGCAATACAGAATGTCAAAAATTAGGTTGTTAATAATGCAGTTCTGAATCAGGGTTTGTTCCGAATATTGGTAATTCATGAATGGGCAAATTGGTGTCAGTATTTTGGGAATGGAAATGTTGTAGAAGCACGGTGCTGAGGGGTAATGCGCTAGGAATAATGTAATCAAGATAAGGTGTTAAAACTGTGAGGGATTAGTGGATTGGTGGTCATTTGCTATGGAATGCACAGTCAGACCAAGGGAGAAGGGTTGCAGCCTTATCTACAGACTCAGTTAGTTGATTGACTCAAAAGGAAGAATTGAAGCAGGAGAATCCAACTCCAAGCGGGAAGTGTTTGATTTGATGGCGTGCTGCAGCAGGTCTGATGAAATTGAGAGTCGTGCAATCTGCATTTTGATAGCAATTTGCTGCAAGCATCGACAGCGGGTACTCAGACTGACAACGCCCTGCGTCTATATTCAGCGGATAGATGAGGTACACAACTATGACAATGCTATGGTTAATGAGATATTTAATATGTGTTACTCAAGAGGAGCAGTATACTGAGCTACTCGAACACATTCCTGAACCTACACCAAGAAACATAACAACAGAATGATTAGTTATGTTATTTCTGATTTCTCGATTGTGTGGAACAGGAGGGTGGGAACAGTAGATCAAAATCTGCCACTGTTGAGGAAACAATCCTTCGTGCTTACTTTTGAATCATTTTTAATAATTTATTAATTTGGCACTGAAGTGAAAAGGTCAACTCGGTAAATCAGAAAATGAAGAAAAAATGCTGATTTGACCAATTGAGCTTGCTAGATATAAAAATTCAAGAAAAGTGTTTTGCAATTAGTCAAGAAAAATATGACTAACTTGTGAAAGATGTTATCAAAATCGGTTTATCAAGAAAATGTCTTAAAAAAAGAATAATTGCTCTTCATTTTAGTTCCTGGTAAACAAATAACGACTTTGAATGAGGAAATTTCAAATTTTAAGTAAACAGCTTTCAACGGAAAAAAAAAAATCAACTGTTTCTTCTCTTCTTGAGAAGAAAAAGTTGAATTTGAAATCTTGATTTCAAATACGCGTAGGACGAGCTTCTGGATAAACAATTCAACTTGAGATAGATAAAGGAATTAGATAATATTTTGGCCAACCACCTCACTAATTTTGAAGTACGGGTCAATCGATTCAATCGATATGCACCTTGCCTTTCACCTAAGCCAGACTCGTTTTACCACACCGAACAGAAAATGGCTTTGGGTTATCAAAATCCTTTTTATCTCAAGCAAGCTCAGCAAAAACAACAGAGTTTGTATGATGGAAAAACTTTACTAGAAAAGCATGATCCTCTGTTGTGTATGATTCGGAGGAGACACTGCAACTTGCTCAAGAGAGTCGCTTAAAAATGAAACAATTGAACAAAGAAATAAACCGGCATCTACCACAAAGATTAATCATCTTTCGGGGATTTTGTTCTAAACGGCCAAGTACAAGAAGAAATAGGTGTATGTTGTAAATACTTCCTAAACGGCCACTGTTTCAAAAATCGATCTCAAAACTCAACTATGAAGAATTTTTGGATGACACAACTCCTACAGTGGTGCACGATAAAATTTCTAATGAGGTAAAATGAACATTTGTGACTCTTCAACGTGTTGTCAAACATGATTGCTTTAGTTAAATCACAATTGGTCGGTCCAGTGCTATCAAGATGATTCACAAAATTTTAAAAGAGAAATTTTTCCTATCATTCAACCATAGTCGACTCTAGACTTCAAAATTTTGAAATACAATTTTTGAAAAGGATGCAGCAAAATTTGTTCGAGACTTTAATCTCTTGCTAAAAGAAGCTGGAAGAATCTCTTGACTAAGCACAAGACATTGGAATTGGAAATTGACAGGTCTCTTGAGAGAGTGGTCAGTCAAGACATTATGTCTTTGTGCATAATCCAATCGGTTGTAGATTCATCAAATCTCCAAAACTGAGCTTGACCGTACGAAAAGAACCGACTTGGAAAAACTCGTATCCAGTAAAAAGGGAATGATCTGCTAATCTTTGGACATGTTTGGTACAAAAAGTGTGAAGTATTGCAAATATGACAAAATTCGTACGATAAAGCTGACAATGACATGCATAAAAGATCGACGGTTGCAAGCTCTGTTGGGAGATATCAAGGGTAAAAAGTACGGATACTTCCAGTGTATCAAAATACCCTTGATCCTTTGTCTCAGAAAAACTTGAAAATGAGAATGTACGAAGTAGAGAGTTCAGGTTCGGAATTATGAAAAGGAAATTCTCACCTTAAGACCACTTACATAAACCTGTTTGAACTCTATTTCTGTGTCTCGGTGCTCAAACTAAAACAATTATTGGACTCTTTGCAACACAAATTAATGATACATCTATGGAAAACGCTTAAGTTGTTGAGCTCAGTTGTTTGTTAAGGTTTCTGACAATGGACACAACAAAGGTGATGGTGCGAATACTAAGTTTGCAACGCAATCAATCTTGGGAAAAACCACCTTCTGCTTCAGACAATCAAAACCGTATGCGTGTACTACTCTACCTTATACTCTACGGCTTTTCCCAAGGTTGGTGAGGACAAATTGCTTTGTCAAATCCAGTCACTTTCATACTTGTCTTCCTCTAGAGAGTCATACTGTTTGTGAACAATGAAAGAGTGGATTGCTCAGGGAATCTTTCGGATCAAGCCTGTTTTAAAGCTATATAGGGTAGCCAACTTTGTGCCTAACAAACATGTAAAAACAAGCGTTAGGACAACTCCAATCATTGTTCCACAACCTCATGATGATTGTGTGCGTCAGTATGTGAATGGCATGAAATATAGAAAGAAAAACCAGAGTGCTAATGTTTCAAGTGTGCAAATCAAAGAAACATAAGGCTCAGGTCTGGAAACAAAGAATATTAGGGTCCAAAGAAAGATTTTGCTTCTCTAAGCTTGTATAATCCTAGATCGTGCTGAGGTGGTCACCAACTGGAAGATTTTTTGACCTTCTTGGAAAATTAATTGCGTCTAGTTATTGTGAGTTATCTGTATGCTCTTAATGTCGATATGCAGGTAATTCTACCCGCTGGTACCTTTCTAAAATATGGTTCACCAAGTTCATCTTTCTCTATGTTCAGGTTGTCAATAGTGGATTTTATTTCAAAATAAAAGTAGAGGAGGGGGGGGGGTTGGTGGGGAAACGGCTGTGGGTGGAGGGTTTGATTTTTTTGATTTTTGTTTTGCTGTTGTTGTTTCTTTATCACATTAATTTTTTGATTGTTGATTGTTAGTCTATTTTTTGGATGTATTTTTTAGTTGTTATTTGTTTGGTTTGTTTATTGATTGAATGTGCTTTTATTATCTTTTTTGTTTTTTGTAGTTGATTTTGTTGTTTTTGGATTTATTTGATATCATTTTGGATTCTTTTTGTGCTTGTTTTTTTTGAGTGTTTGTTTTTTTTGATATTTTTTGGTGATTTTGTTGCTCATTTGTTGACCACTTTTGATACTATGTTAAATCCATTGCTTTCAGAGGTAATAACCTGGAGGAAAAGGAAGATCATGGAGACAATGAATGGAACTTGATGAGTTTTCAGCAATGGTTTGTTATTAAATAACTGGATAACAACCCGATCTTCAAATAAATGGAATTTGTGACGTGTCAGTGGTTTATCCTTAACAACCGAAAAGAGAAATCTTTTCGTCTTGAGCTACTTTCGAAACATTCAATGTTTTGTTGCTCAAGTCTATGGCTTGTAATCAAATATCAGATTGCCTACCCGTTCTTCCAACGTCAAAAGGGTGTGTTTTTGTGTACGCTTCGTGCGCTTTACCCTTAAAAGAAGAGGAAATCTTCTTGTTTTTCTTCAGTAGATATGATTTGTCATGACGTCGATGGTAGAGTTGGAAGTATTATCGGTCCATTTGTTCGACGAATTATCAAAATGGAGAAATATCAAGTTGTTCAAATGTCTTAGCTGTTTCTATGCTGATGCATCGAAATAAATGTCAACAACAACAAGATTCAACTTATTCTACTTCAACTCTAGCATCAATATTCAACTGCTGATTGGACACTTCGACTTGTAAATATTTTTGGACCCTTTCTCTTTTTTTTGATTTATAAAACCATGAAAAACAAAATATAATTAAAAATATAAAAACTATTTAAATAAACAAAATACAATAATCAAAAAAATTTCAAAAATACTAAAGAATCTCTTCCGACTTGTCTCTCGACAATCTGTTATAAACATTTGCGCCTAGAACTGTTGTTAATATTAACACTGGTGAATAAATGAAGTTCGAGCGAGAGTTTTAAATGCTTTCAAATCATGTCCTTTCTTTTTTTTTCCTATACGGACTTCTAAGTTAAAGGTCAGCTTAGAACTCGAGTCTCCAAAGAATAGGAAAATAATGTTCATTATTTGTTCATTTTCCTAAGCAACGGGAAGCTATATCTTCTCGGTCTTGAGCAATGTCATATAACATTCAAATGTTTTGACATGATCAAGAGAATGTTCTAAGGAAACTGATGGTAATTAAGATTATATCTCCATATTTTCCTGTTGAGCACAAATTTTTAAAGACTATTCTTCAAAAGAATAATTTAAATCTTTCAAAATTGTTGTGCTCAACAATATCCATCTCCAAAGTTTTTCAATCTATTCTATAATTGAGGGGTAGTATTAATATATATGATTCATTCTGCATGCACTCCTGTTTCCCCAGGACTTTGTGAGGCTCATGGTGAATCCCGGACATTAATTTGTTTTTTAATTCATCTATGTGTCAAAAATTGTAAAACATATGCCAATTTTTGAGGGGGAGAATAGTGATTAAATGTGATCAATACGGATTAATAATGGATACGATCTTCAATCTATAAGTGCGTTCCTAAACCTCGCATGTGCAAAACTCTTTCATAATATGGTGCATATGTGTAGGGGGAGCTTTTTGGTAACTCTGGAAACACTCAATGTGTCTCAAATGATTTCTCAGACACGTTGATTGATTTTTCATCAAATGGTTTTATGGATCTTCATGGCAATATCTCAAAGACTTCCCGTCCATTGTTATTTCTCAGGAGTTTATGGCAAGTTAAGGTTGGTATATTCGTTCATGATCCAGCCAGGAACCGGAGGGATCTACCAGGAACTGTTCCTATAGATAGAGTAGTAGAAGTCCTAGGTATGATTGAAAAAAGGAGTAAGTAATGTTGAGATTTGGGAAAAAATGTTATCCAAGGCATGAGTTATCACCAGAACAATCCCAACAAGGTGATAATGAAGGACGCGTTGGTTTAACATTGAAGGGGTTGAAGAATGAAAAAGAATTGTAAGGATAAAGGGTGAAAAGAAAGAAGCCCTCCATACAACCTTAGGCAGAAACCGGGTAGAAAAGGGTCATTGAATAATCTATCGTAAATACACTATAGATGTTTCTGATTTTGAAGACATGTAATCATGGTCACCGCAAGTGAGTGTCGCTCACCACTGGGGAGTAGTGATTGTAATGCCTAATGCATATTAACATCCGTGAAGCAACTCAGTAATCTCTCATAAGATATTTTCTGTTGTACAATTTCTCTTGGAGTTGAGTTTCGAAGTTGTTTAACCACACTTTCTATCGGCCTTTCTCATTCCGGATTCGTTTGTTGATATGATGAAATAGGTTTGCGACGGTTTGGTCTCGATCCAAGAAAAGCCTCTTACCGATTACCAATAACAAATGTTTATGTGCATTTATAGAGGTCTAGAGCCTCTTGATAGCCATTCGATGTTTCAATCAATAATTCTCTAACTTAGACACTCTTTGGCAACTAGATACATTTTGTTGGGGAATGTGCCAGTTTTAATAATTTGGTTATCTATTTTGGCCGTTCGCTTTTTCCTGGTGATTATTGCCCAAGAGAACATCAGAGTGAATATGTGATACTCACTTTTGTATTCACAGTGATGATGATGGAAAATCCTCTCTGGAGCCAAATTGTACTCCAAGATCTTGGCTAGGTGGGTGACTTGCGAGGATTCTATATGAATCAAACTCTTTGTGTCAACTGGGGATAATAATGATACGATGGTTCTCGGCTGTCGGTGTTTTTCTGGGGGACGATTCTTTTGGGAAGCAAAGTTGTTCCTAGTATATAATGAAATTGACGACTAATCAAGAAGGGTTTCGTTAGAAGTTAGTAAGTGATAGTAATCTAATATGATATCTCTAGGACGGTTCGTGGTCTGCTTTGAGGACGCCTCCATCTAAGGGTTTGAAGGTAACGTGAGTCACGGCTTGTATATTGTCTTTAGGTGTATGCTTAGACTTGGCTTTGGTGCTGCTTCATCTGGGCGAATGAAACCATTTTTTGTCATGGAGTTTCTTGTTGAATTCTTCCTGAGCCAGGCATGTTGTATAGTATTTAATAACTTGAATTAACGGGGACCGTGTTGGTTTAGTGCAACCAATATTAGACGAATTGACAAACTTTTCGTCGCCATATTTGTTTATCTCTAAACTATTATTTGCAGAAAGGTTTTTTCTTGAAGTGAGAGTCGATTAGAGAGAGTTAGCTTCTAGTCATGAAAGTCAAGATTCAAGACCTCAGGCTCAATCCACAAAGTTTATACTGTTGATTGAAAAAGACAATCTATCAAAGTCATTCCGCAATCTTGAATGAACATAGCACTTCCTCATAAGAACATTTTGTTGGTTCAAGTAATATGTTAAACCGCACACCCTTCTGTTGAGGCCCCCTACCCCCCCCCCCCCCCCCCCCCCACCTATCTACTCCTTTTATGTATCTTCTAGAGATTTATGATTGTGACGGATGGAGAGATGAAGATTTAGAAGGGGTGTTTAAAGCCTACATCACCGAGGAGTCAGTTGAGATTAGAAGAGTAGAGGAGAAAGATTTAGTAGAGATGAGATTGTAAAGGGTAGAGATTAGATTGAAGAGATTAGTATTGGTAGAGAGAAAGAAGAGATTGAGAGGTAGAGTTATTGTTGTGAGAGAGATTAGAGATTGTATGGAGAAGGTAGATGATTAGAGATTAGGATAGAGGATTAGGTAGCAGAGATGATTTGAGATAGAGTGAGGACGAGAAGGACTCCGCAAACAAACCCCGAGATTTGTAGGACGACGATTGAAGTATATGACGAGTTGTTAGCAAGGCTTTAAGAATCTTGAGCCCCAATCCTACTACACATTTTTTATTCTTGATTTTTTTTCCCTAATATTTCCTATTTTTTGGTGAGGATGAGGGTTTTGGGAGAGACACAAGATCGCACGCGACATAAAGATTTCAAGTATAAAGCTTTAGATTATCTCAGATGTAGTAAGGTGTCTAGTCAAGTCAATCAAGGCAAACCCAAAGTCCCGATTATCAGTATTTTGTCAAAGGATATCAGTTAAAGATCAAGATCCAGATCAAAAGCTTGCCAAATGGATCTTCAAAAAAGAAATTCCCAAGAAGAAATAAAGGCCCTCCAAGTCTCAAGACGTCACAAGAAGGTTGTCCTACCTTATTGAATGTACCTCCCATTAGGGGGAGGAGATTGTTAGCTCGGTTGCATTTTTAGTAAAGTGTTGGTCATTAATCAATCCCGCAGCCTTGTATAGGATAAGATAGAAAGTCTTTCGGGACGGAATTTAGTTTTAAGCTAGTTGGGACACCTAGTTGGCGGGCTACAAGCCCATTTGTTTCTTTATACTGGGCCCCATCTTCAAAGCCTTCAAGAATAGTACATCTCCTTTGGATCTATTTAAGCCTCTCCAATGTGTGGACGGGGGTGTTGCTTGCTTCTCCATTTTTCTTTTGTGAAACTAGTAACCATTTTTTCTTTGTTTTTATTTTCTCTCTCAAAAATCTATTTTTCTTAATTTGTTTGTTTTGGTGATGATGAAATTGATATTCCTACAAACCTTTAGTTGGAATGAAGCAGCTTCATCTGAAAGATTTAGAAAATTAATCATACAACCTTGGAATATATGTGTATTGCAATAAACATATGCGGTTTAATAAACCCAACACACAAACATGACCATGTCATTTAGGCAGTCTTGTGTCGGATCATATCTCACTTGATGAGAGTTTGACATGAATTGAATGCCTAAGTCTTAACTATAGGGGGGGGGAATTCATCAAGTAAATCTTATTGTGTATGGGTGTTAATTCTAAAACACTTGTTAAGTACAAGGTGAGGTTGACAACTTGTTCTAAGCGGAAAATCATTTGAATTGATTGTCGGTTACTAAACTTTATTTTGGTAGGAAACTATTTTGGAATAGAAAAAAATCATGGTTGGACTGGGGAAAACCGTTCTTTGTATAATGTATATTCTATGTGACTAATTATGATGTTAATTATCATTTGCCAACCAAACCTAGTGTAGAGTTTTAGAAAGGTAACAACTTTAAACATTACCACAAATGTTTGGTGTTTATGATTATAATTAAAACCATAATGTTGTTTGAAGACATTAATGCTACTTTAGTTGAGTTGATACTCAATTATAGTGTGGTAAGTTTCATCATTGTTAATGGCCTGCATGAACTAGTTCGTTGCTTGGCTTGTGAGAGCACTTGTTGCATCGAATAGTAAATAATAAGAATACTTTACATGTTTGAAAAAGCTTGTTTAAAGTTGGTTGTCTTCATTAATAGTATTATTGATGGTTCTACACACCTTAAGGATGTACGGTAGTAATACTCATTATTGTGATACTTGGTAAATTGAGTACACAAGATTAAATTGTCATTCTTCATATATGTTCAAAGAACTTCACGATCGTGAATTTGAAATAAGTATTCTCAAAATTTCATAGATCATAATCTAGTTAATTTTCATGAAATCTGTGCCTTATCCCTATGGCTTTAGGCATGATTCTTCAACTAGATTTATCATGCATTGAACTATTTAGTATTTGGATAAGGGATGTTAAACAATTTTTATTTTTATAATGAATTAAAGTACTTGGTATGTTTTTTTCATTTAATATTAATTGTATCTTATATTTGCATGTTTAAATCAGTGAATAATTTTCATTTTAAAATTATTGTCGAATAACAATAAGGCGTGTATAGTTGATTAAGACAAAAATTTTTGATTAGTGCATTGGTAATTTTTTTTTTTTGAATATTTAGGATTGTGTCTGCCAAACTCACATGATATTCACAAGTTTGAATATTGGAGAACCCTAACTAACATGATTATCACTTTATGGATCGGCGTCATGAAGTGAATCTTGTAAGTGATTTTCTTTGCTAATCAATAGACTTGAGATGCAAGCAGGTCTTGCATGTGTGGATAATACTTTTTGTTATAGTTTAACGATATCCTGAAAAAGATAGCTATAAGGACTATTTTCAAAACTATTGTGAAGCCAATATGAATGCACATGCATACAATATAGAAAGAATTTATTCCTTCAACTAGCTATCGAAGATGGTATTTTTTTTTTGCCACTGGGCACTGTTGGATTAATTAGATGTTTGTGTGGCCGCACCCCAAAGTAAATCTAGAATGTGTCGCATGAAATTTTGGTTATCTTGATTAATTATTAAAAAGAGAGGTAACTATAATCGTTTAATTAATGGTAATGACATAGATCAATTTTATCTTTAAATACTAGTTATTTAAGACTTGTCCAAGTGGAGAGTGTTAGTGTTATTGTTTGTATCACAAATAATTATATGTTCGAAGGGAAAATAGTATGTGAGCCTTGATGGATCGCACACGTTATGTTTAGATTCAATTTATATTAATTAATATCTATAAAAGTATTATACTTAGATTATTTTAAAAGTAATCTCAGCTGATCGTTAACTAAAGGAGTTACTTTTATCGGAAAATTAAACCTTTACAGACGTTTTAGTTATTTAACTATAGGACTTCATTTATAAGCCGACCAATAGGGAAGGATCCTAAACTCCTCCCTAAAGCCAGGGATTGTATAATGAAAAGGAAGGGGATGTAGTGGTTTCCTTTTTAGATAAGGATGATTAGGGGTAATGAACTTGTTCACAAGTATAGATTAGTATATATTGAAATCCCATAATTCTATGCCATAGTTTTTTTCTCTTCTTCTCTTTCCTTCTTGTGCGTTCAAATTCCCTAGTGAAGGAATTCGGTTTGCTAAGATCCAAGTGATTACTCTGCTCTATATATACTACATATAAGCAAAAATGTATCTTCCCATCATTTAATGCAAAAAATTAAGTAATCTAAGTTTTCATGCATAGTGTACAAGCTTTAATACATACGCTTAAACAAAAATATATTACATAAATCTTTATGCAAACATATACAAACAAAGAAACATAATTTCTACACCTTTTAATAATACATAATTAATACTCTTATTAAAAACCATTACTTAAAATACAAATATTCCTGCAATATGTACAATTACCCAATGAATAAAAAAAACTTATTGACTGATCTAACACATTTAATATTATTCTAAAATACCATTTAATCCATTAAACACATTATTTATGTTAATTTAAAACATCCCTAAAATGAAAAAGTACATAACTATTATCATGTTGTACAAACTAATAAACACACAAAGCCTTTATACCTTTTATTATGTTGATACTATAGTTTTTAAAATTCTTAAGGAGGACCGAAGCCATACCAGAGTGTAAACAACCCCGAATCCATGAGCACCATTTAGAACCGAAACCAAAAGCTCTAAGCACATCTTCTAAAAAATCCCACCTTATCGAATCATAAGCCTTGGCAAAATCAACTTTAAACACCATGGCTTGTTGTTTCTTATGCTTGCACCAAGAAAGTAATTCGTTTATGATAAACGGGCCATCAAGAATTTGCCTATTAGGAAGAAACGCCGTTTGAACATCCGATATAAGACCAGAGATGATCGACGAAAGTCGAGTGGCTAATATTTTGGTGACAACCTTGTAAAGACTCTCGATCAAGCTAATTGGACGATAATCATTTACGAACTTAGGATCATGGTTTTTCGGAATGAGAGCAATGAAAGAGGAGTTACATCCTCTAGAAAATGAACTATGATCGAAAAACCATTCCACAGCAGCACAAAAATCAGATCCTAAAGTGTCCTAGAACTTTTGAAAAAACTCAAAAGTGAACCCGTCATGTCCAGGAGATTTATTCTCTCCACAGCCCCACACAACATTACGCACTTCATCTCTGAAGATTGGACTCTCCAACTGATCAGAAGACAATCAATTTGGGAAGGTATAGTTAAGTTTACATCCGTTGGCAGCCGGGGCTTAAAACCGATTAGCAAAATGCAAACGGAATTCTTCTTTGACACGACAGGGATCATCCACCCATTCGCCATCAACCATAACACCTTTAATAGCCAGATTCGCTCGTTTATGATTAATGATTCCATGAAAAAATTTTGAGTTTTCATCGCCCTCAATAGCCCACTGAATCTTAGCCTTTGGCATATAGTCACGAGCGTCGGAAGACTTAATATCATGTAATTTTTTTAACATCTTAAATGTGTTCTCAAGGCATATTATGCAATGCTGCTATTGAAACATATCATGGAAAAATATGAGATATTATCACAAACTATTTGTCATTTATATTCTATCATTTAAAACGGATTAACTTGGTCAGATAAGATAATAGATGTTTTAGAAAATTTATTCGAAATTGGATATAATAGAATATTTTATATCAACTAGACAATTATCCATGCATAGCAACGGAATTTATTGCGGCAAATAATTATATTTGTGATATTTTGGTTATTTATTTAATCAACTACAACTAACACAATAATAATAATAAAAAGTTGTAATATGATGCCTTATATAATGGAGTTTGTGGATGATTTTTTTTAAATATTATTGTTAGAAGTAAATAAGAAAAAGTCACCCTTTTATTTATTTATAGAAACTGTTTTTTTTTAACTCATTAGAAAAATGTTGTTAAAAGTTGTCATGTATCTTTTTTTTTAATTTATGATGGGAACATAGTTAAGGAAACTATTTTATTAAAGCCAACATTATTCAAATATAAGGTCCCTAAATATAAATCTGAGAATTTATGTTTTAAAAAGGTATTTTGAGGATCAAACATTACTATTTTTAAGTTTTAAAGGAAAAACACATTCATGCTTTATAAATAGTATAGATAAACCTTTATTTACGTTTTGATACGTTAAAATACACAAACTGATTAGAAACCCATGACCCATATAAAGCAACAAAATTGTCCGAGACAACATGATGCTCTTTACGGAAAACACTTGGATCCCATACACATAAAATACCACCAGAATTCCCAACTGCTTCGCTAATAGTATACTCGAACTTATAGTTACCCCATAACACTTTAACATCCATATCAGAAATACAATCCAACTTGGTTTCTTGAACAGAAAGGAAAAATTCACATGTGTTTATTTGTTTAACTCCTTATTCCAATCTTTCTTAGCCTTGGATGCCAAGGCCTTGAACGTTTTAAAGTAAAACAAATCATTTGAATCCACCGTGAGCTCTCTGTGATCCCAAATAAATTTTCTCATGTCATTCATACATCCTTCCATAAGTGAACCCCAACAGATGGCCACTTTAATCATATCGTCTATAACCTCCAATATCGAGCCACCTGCTTTTTTTTTGGAATCGATACTACGGGAAAGCAGTTTCATTAAGGGTTGATCATCCCTCTAAAACGCGAGAACAGAGACCTTCCGCCGATCGTTTTAGACAAAGAATTTTTCCAATACACTTTGACCCTCCTGTGCATCACATGTTGGGAATTTCTCTCTCAGTGAAATCCAGGTGTGGAAAGGAATACTTGAATCTAAACCAGAATTTGCCTCGCCTTTGTCACGTTTATTAAGAAGATTGTAAAGGTTAAATGGATCGCTAGAATTCTCCTTCTCGTTGGGTGACAGATTCTGAGTATGTTCATGCCCCAAAGAATCAGCCTTATCATCAAAAACTGTATCAGACACACCTTCAATATCAGTTTCGTCGTCCAAATTCATCTGCTTACTAATGTCACCATTTATCTCTTCAGCACCGTTAACGGAATCGTCCTCAGAATAATCATCAACTTCCTTATTATCATTAAACGTCGGAGACCAGACGAATAACTCCTTAGCTCTTATAACAAAAATTTTGCCTCGAACAATAATCTTGAATTTCTCAAGAATATTGTCCTCAAGTTTCGTCTTAATACAGATACGTTTACGAGCAAAACAATCCTCCTTGTTATCTTCAAGTTCTATCACCTTAACCAGGGGGTGGGGGTGGGGGGGGGGGGGGGGTGAACCCAATCTTAGAGAAAGTAGGTCGCGACCAGGCGTGTAGAGGGACTCCCTCTATATCAATCCAAACAATCCGCTCCCTAGATACAAAATCCGGCTGGGCCTTACATAATTGACTAAACCAAGACGCAACACCAACATGTTTCATAAATCTCATTTTGGTCTGGACCGATGTCAGCTCAATCATAACCCATAGGCACCAAAGTAAGCAGCCTCACATGGAAACCCTTCATTCGATAAAAGAATGCGTAAGTTATTAATTGAAGAAAAATCATTGACTTCCCCCATAACAAAATTATCAAGGTCACGTTCCACCACACATTCATCATCCAAGACCATGGCAGGAGACGAGGCTTAATATGTGCTTAATTACACATATTTTATACCCAATAAAATGAGCCTAAATGACCAAAAACGCACATAAAAAGCCATATATATGCTTGTTTTTGTGTTTGTGCTGTGCAGGTACCGGGTATTCACAAAAGGACGAAAAACAAAGCCAAATCGGACAAAACTGAGCACGGAATTGGAAAGAGCGCGAAAAACCAAGGCTAAAGGTGCAAAAGGATTGAAAACGGTGCTAAAACGGACATTTCCGGATCGACTCGACAACGTTTGTGCATTTAATGAAGTCAAGACGAAGTCAAAGTCAACCCCGAGATACGGCATTGGAATGAACATCGAAAAACAAACCCGAAACCCTATCATGATAAAATGGGCCGACCCGTGCCTATTTTAATGGGCCGGGACAACCCACTTTATCTAAATAATACCCATAAGCCCAATACCCTTTTTAATAATAAACCAAAAGGCCCAACCAGCTAACCCGGCCGAAAATGTTATCACTACACCAAGGGGGGGGGTGGGGGGGGGGGGGGGGGGGGGGGAGGGGGGGGGGGGGGGGACGTTGGCTTGCAATACCCTGATCACCCTTGAGGCCCAACCTTGCCAACCCCATAAACTATACCCCCACCAAGGACCGCAATTTGCTATACTATAATACTCTGAGGGACTAAACCTGCCACATACCTTAAACCTTAACACCACAAGGACGATTACGGTGAAGGAAGACAAACCACTTTGAAAAGGACGTAAAAATGCCACAACTCAACTCATCCCCTGCAAAAACCAAACCCTTTCCCGCTTTTCCACAGGTACACCTTTTCTCTTTCACGTGATACCCTGCAAACCCCTTAAACCTCCAATGGACAATCCCCTCTCCCTATCTCCACTAAAACCCCATCACATGATACCATGCCATGTTGGCAATCCGGGTAAATTTTAGCACCAAAAACCGAATCAAAGGCCGAGATTGAAAAGATTGAAGACAAAAGAAATTGAAGGGTTTAGATGATGTTTGGTTTTCTACTCACAAAAGAAACACAACAAACACAGAAAAAGAAGACAAAGGACCTCCTCACTTATAAAAAGAGAGAAGACTCAAAAAAAAGGGATGATCAGTTTTTAGTTTTATGTTAAAATTTCTTTTTAATATTGTCCTTTTTGATTTAAGCCTTGTTATCTTTTAAGTGTTTAATGAATTTTTAAGTTTAATATAAAAATTGTTTTGGTTACTGTTCATCAGCTTGTTGGTAGCTTATTCATACTTTTAGCTAGCTTATTTATCACTTTAATGCTTACTTGTCTGTGTTTTAGGCTTATGTGACCCTTGTTTGAGTTTTAAATATAAACTGTCTTTATAAGCTTGTAAACGGCTTATTTCCTAAAAGCTTATTTATGGGCTATTCCCTTCTAATTTTTGCTTATTTGTGTCTTTTATCATAATGCTTAATGTATTTTAACAACTCAAAGTTTCTTGAAGTCTGTTTAAGCTTTAAAATTTCAGTTTCCCTATCTTAAGGGGTGTTTGGCATAAAGTTTAAAATGGGTCAAAAATTGTTTTGGTAATGGGTCAGGGTTTCAAACTTATTTGTCATTCATATTTTAGCTATTTCAAGTAGGTTTTAAAAGTATTTTAGTTTAAAAATCTGTTTTTGAAGTTTTTTTAGAGATAAGGTCAAATATGTGCAAAATTCTGTTAAGCTTAAAAGCTTATTGATAAGCTTTTGTTAAAAAGTTCTTTGGTGTCACATTTAGTCTGTTTTTAAGTCATTTAATTGTTGGTAAAAAGACTTGTGCAAAAGTCTTTTGCAAAACTCATTTTTACACATTTTCTGTCTAAGTGTTAAAATAACCAAAAATCAAGCTTTTTCAAACCTAATTTCTAGCTTATTCTGATTTTCAAAATGTTTTCTAAAAAATGTTATAGGACCCTAAGGTCCTATACTTGAGCTTAATGGTGGTTAAAACCCCATAAGGTTCTGTTTTGAAGCTTATTTGACAGCTTATTGAAAGTTGTCAATATTAGTCTATTTTTTTTGATAAAGTGCCCTGGTGCTAGGGGCCAACTTCAAGCCCTCTTATCTAGCTTATTAGTCAACCTTAGCCCTAGATTTTGGCTTTTCTAAAAAGCCAAAAAGCAAAGTTTAAGCCCCCCTTCAAGCATTTAACTTAGGACCTCCTTTTAAGGCTTATTTTAAGCTAAAAATGTCCCTAGGCAGTTTGGTTCTAATTGCCCCATAGGCTTATTTTAAGGATTAGTGCTATAGACTTGCCCTACCTGGCTTACTTATGTTTTTCTTAGCTATACTCTAGGGAAGTGGATAGTTCTGGATTTGGCTGATTGCTTTTCACCTTGCTTATTGTGTCAAAAGAAAGCCCACAGTTTAGTTTTGAGCTACTTGGTATAAAAAAAATGATTCTGCCACTTTTCTTTAGCCCTTTCCAGCTTATTTAGTTGTAGAATTTACCTCACCAATGCTCAGTAGATAGGTTATAGAAGCCCCTTTTCAGCTTATTTGATCAAATCTTAGCTTATTAGTCCTTCCCCTTTTGCTTATTGAGGGTTTAAAGCCCAAAGCCACAACCAGCAGTACTAACTCTTAAGTTAGTACTGCTGAGGGTTTAAGCTAATTTTTTGGCTTATTGGGCTTATTCATTTGCTTGTTTTTCTTGTTCCTAATGTTTGTGTGATAAGTTATGTTTGCTATTTAGTCCTCTACTTGTGCCTACTCTAGCTTAAAACTCAAAAAGGAAAAGTTTTTTTTGCCTTAGCTTAATATAAGCTGCTGTCAACAAAAAGCCCCTATTTCAGCTTATTCTTAGCTTTTCATAAGAAGTTTTAGTTTTTAAGCAATAATAAGCTTCATGTCCTTAACATCTTTGGCTTTGAAAGTTTGTTCCAAAAAAAAAAGAGGGAGATAAAGGGGTGCCGGGTAGAGCAAAGACTCGAACTCCGGGTCCCTCAACCCTATACACCCCTCTTTTATACCATCCTTACCGCTGTGCCCTTGGGTCTTTTATGTAAGACCCTTGGGCACTTAGAAATATAAGGGGGTTTTTGGCCTTTAAGCTATAAGCTCGTTTGAGCTTAATTTCGGCTTATTTATAAGCCGAAATTTGGGTTTCTTATTTTTCGTAGGTTAGTTGTAGTGTTAAGTAATTTTAGTAAATTTTCAGAAATTGTTTAAAACAGTTTAGTAATTTTTTTTATAAATTACGTAGTGTTAAAAGTTTAAAAAATTCATAAAAAATTCAAAAATTATCAAAAAAAATAATTTTCTTTTTTAGAAAATTTTCTTTAGTCATATAGTTTGTAGGAAAAATACAAAAAATTTCTTAGGGTCATTTTTGTAACTTTTTGATTTTTAAAGAACGGGCTCGGGTGCGGTTTTTGTCTTGACTCGTTTTTGGGTCAAACGACCTCCGTTTTCGTCTAGTCTTTTTCATTCTTCGTTATTAGTTCCCTAGAGTAGTTTAGAAGTGAAAATTTCTTCGTAGGGTTAATTTTTGAGATTTTAGGTTTTTGCCCCTTTGTTCGGGATTCGTGCTCTCGTTTTCTAGCGCTAATTCATAATTTTTTAGTTTTTCTAAACGTTTTTGTTTGTTATTTTTTAATTTAACTTTCCACACTCTCAAATCATTTTTTTCATTCAAACTCCAATCTTCCGACTGTATCGATTTTCCAGCACAGCCTCGTTGGGGATAAACGACCCGGGAACATTCTATACTGCTTCTCGGTATCATTGATTGTGTTTTAGATTATTCTTACTATAATATATATTTTAATATTTTTATTATATATTATATATAGTTTTTAAGTGTAGTTTAGCTCAAATCATTTTTGCGCCGCTGCCGGGAGGCTGTGAAAACGATTATCGTTACGTTTGACAATTTGTGTTTGAATCTGTGAATATTTTCTTCTATAAAAATATTAAAAAAAAAGTACAAAAATATTTTTCATTTTCTTTTATTAGTATAATTATCAGATAAAAACCAAAGAAAAACCAAAAATATAAAAACATTGTCCATAAAAAAAAAAAAATTCACAAATTGGTAAAAATTCAAAATATAAATTCTCAATTGAGGTATTATCAAAATAAATTCCGGTACTTGATTGGTTCCCAACTTCCGAACAAAAGATTTAAAAACTTGCCTTTTGTGTCACTTGCGAGGTACGGCTCACCTTTGAAAGTTAAACAAACTATAAGAGGGGTATAAGGAGGGTTGTTCCAACGAACTACAACCCGAAAGGAGAAATAAGCTTCGCGCTATCCCTCTCCTCCGCTCCTTTGTGAGTTTTTCTTTCGAAGAGCTACCGTGAAGCTTGCTGATTATCAGGTTTAAGTTGTCTTATCATTTTGTCCGTTAAAATAAATTGTGAATTAATTGAAAAACCAAAAATAATCTTCTTTTTCTTCGTATCATTTAATTCTTTTCTTATCCATCTTTATGTTTAATTCTTATGACGTCATTCGATTATCGTTTGAATCCGATTTACGCGATTAAAGAATGCTCGACTTGTGGAGTTTTGTACACTGCAGACTTTTGTTGTTCAAAAAAGGGTCTTGAAGACAAGATTCTTGTTCCTAAACCCCCTCGAAATTGTGCAAGGTGTGAACCCGGTTGATGGTCCGAATTGTCAAGGATGTGCTCTTTTACGAAAGAAATTTAAGGAAGATTTGTTTACATATTGTGTGGAAAATGAATTTTTCGAAGACCTTCAAGATACGAAGTGAAAACCGGTGGCTCGGCCTCCGGGATGGGGGGTTTTTCTTTTGCCGAAGTGAAAACCGATCCGTCGGCCTTCGTGTCAAAAGTTTTTTCATCCCTTTTGATTCCCTCGCAGTTAAAGTCTCGGGATTTTACCATTTTTTGATGTTATGTAATTCTTTTTGTTGACTCTATTGTACTTTAAGTTTTTAGCGTCTTGCTAGACTCTTTTTTGTATATATTTCATCTTTGTCGTTCAAAAAAAAAGGACTCTTTGTTGTATCAATAGTGTCTTTAGAAAAATCGTCAAGTTAAGAGGTGGTGTGATGCGAACCAAACTTATCTTTGTAGAAGGAATAAGAACGGGCCCCTTTTGAACTACCAAGTCGTTTTATATGGAAAATGAAATTCGAGTTGGGTAACATTATGACCAATTCTACACTTTGCTCAACTAAACTATATTTTGTTCAAACAAAAAATAAACTAAACTATATGGATTTGAAGAAAATTGCAGTTTAAAAATATTCTCGAATAAAATGATTATTCTTACCAGAGAATATAAAATGCAATCTTGTTGACACCAAGTATAATATGAAATCTATCCTGAATAATAAAAAAAAATCTATCAAGAAAAAGTAAAAATTTGTCATTCAAGTTTTTATAGATTCAAATTCATAAAACAGTAACTTTTTTGCTCCATATACACTTATTCGTAGTCTTTTTAGAAAATCTTTCTGAAATATAAGGTGTGATTGTTTACATCATATCCCTATCACCCTATGACAGTATTAAGTATTGTTGTCGTGATAAAAGCAACGTAAACTTATGTTGGTTCCATAACTCACTTATGGGCAAACTTTTTGTTAATAAGTTCTACCTTTTAAACTGGGTATCATGTTTATGAGCACGAATCGATTTCGATGAGCTGCAAGTTTTACATGTCCTAGGTCGGATGGTTATGTATCTTTAAGGTATACTAGTTGGATACCCGCGCATAGCGGCGGCGATAAAAATTGCTAACTCTTTTCGCAATTCCTTCCCCGTTTAGTGAATTCGTTTCACAACACTTCGATTGTATATGTGTTTGTTTGGGTTTCCCGTAGTTTTCCCGCAAAACCATATTAGCATCATCATTTTCGCATGTAAAAGATTATCACACTCTCTTACCCATCAAACACTTCCTCCAAAAGTATATAATTTTTATGAATCTTGTATTCAAATTAATGTTAAAGTTGTAAAAAATTAGTTATGAAAATAAAATAAACCCACTAAAAATGTAAAAAACTAAAAATTTCATAAAAATATATCAAAATGGATCTTAAATTAAAGAGCACAAAATTTTAGAAATTATAATGAAATTAGATCATACAAAAAATAAATATATAAAAAGATATTTCAATTTAAAAATAAATGTGGTTTTTTAATTAAGAAGTGACACATGTCACTCTATAATGTGATTTCTCAAAATGAGATGGATGGTCAAGATTGCACCTCCTTATCTTAATTTTTTATAGGACCCACATTATAAATGCTTTATATAATAGTATAGATAAGGCCGAGTCATATTTTAAGTTACTGCATTATCTGTTGCGACACTTTAATCACTTATGAAGTTATGAGTAAATGAGTTGACAAGATCAAATACATACTCATAACGTTATTACTCCCTCCGTCCCTAAATAAATGTCCACTATTGACTTTCAAAGTCATTCTTCTTCAACTTTGACCAATAATCACTACTATATATAGAATATTACTTGAATGATTTTGATGTTTCTTGATAATTGACTCAATTGTTCGTTTTGTTTTTGTTCGAAATCAATTTCCCCTGATTCTCGTCTTAATTTTTCACTTGCATTGGTCCAAGTACCTTCTTTTCTGCTGTTGGTGTTGTTTTCTCACTTTTTATCTTTTTAGCGAAACCAAGAAAAATTGTTCAATGTCGCTAGTGGGATCTCGGTTTTGTCCGCTTTAATAGCTTCTTTCGCGAAGGGGGGTTCACATTGTAGAACTTTCGATTCATCTGTGTGTTTCTCGATAGTGTCAGATGTCTGTTTATTAATCTTCCTAGAATTAACGCTTTTCAATAATTTATTCATCCATAGTCAATCAATCTTGCAAACTACTTTTTCTTCGGTGGTGTGAGTCTAGAACTTTTCTCTGTTGGACATCCTTTATGCATCTTTGCGTTAACCCAATCTTTGATTCAAGCAATTTTGGAGTTCTTGAGTGCTTTCACCACCTTCATCTGAGTTCTCAAAAGTCATGTTATCTGGGAGATTGAACACAAGAAGCATAATAAGGTGGGAGATTGAAGGTTTCTTTCAAATTGGGCCGTTCATTTGATATACATGCATTGTATACAATAATTAATAAAATATTAATTAATATATACGAGACACTAGAGAATTTTTCTTTCCAACCATTTGTGTACTATAAAATTAATAACAATATTAATTTTATATAAATTTAATAATTATTAATTTTTAGTCGATAAATTAATAAACTCTTTTAATCTGAATAAATTCTTGGTGGTCCCAAAGGTGTTTTATTTTATAGAGTTTCTACTACCTGTATTATAAATACCCATACTTTAGCAAGGAAGCTAGAAAAAGATATTACAAAGAGATCAAATAGGGGTGTTGCCATTTTGTCTTCGTCTCCCTTGTTTTTTGCCTGTGTGTTGGGGTGTTGTTCTGTTTGATCTTTTATTTGTTTTCGCTTGTTTTTTCTATACTTTGCAATACCCACTATTACCAAATCTAAAAAGTACAATTTCATCTTGAAGACAAGAAAGGCACCAAGTGAAAGATGTAATTGAATGATTTCCGATGCGAAGATCAATATCGTTCATAAATAATCTTTACGAGGGGCTTGTGGGCTTTCGACGAGAAGATGCAAAACTGGATTATTGACGGTAAACATCCTATACGTTCAAACAAGTTTTTAATATAGAAAAGTAGAACTTCCTTTCCAGAAAAAATTCTTTAACTGATGAGCTTTATCTGATGGAACTTGAACAATTAACCTATAATCTGCTTATATTGACCAAGGTGGGCTCTGTCCACTGTTAGATTCCCATACCCAGCGTTCGGCCATAGGAGCATGACGTTATACGTGCACCAATCTGCAACTGATGAAGCTTAATCAAGCTGCGGAGGTATCTCTGAGAAGCAGGAGCAAAAGCGTGACATAATTTATTTAAAAGAATCCTGCGAAAATGAAGAAACATAGGACACACAAATGTTTGTAAATTGGATCGGTTATCGTACTGGCAAACGAATCTAACGTGACTATCCTTTCTCCAAGCAATAAAAAAAAATAAATTAGTTTTATTGGAACATATTTAAAAACATGTGTCGCAGTAGGGGCTTTCGGCAAGAAACATTCATTCAAAGAAAGAATGCGAACATCTTTGACCCGAGAGAAAGAAAAAAGAAAAAAAAAAAGAAAAACACCCTTCACCCATTCTAAATCTCTACACCCATCGTATTTCCCTCAACATTTTCAGTCACAACAGAGTCCTTCTTAAATAACGTTTGGAAGAAGAGAAGAGCTAATTGGAGAAGATTCAAACCCATCATCTAACAGAACGACGAAAGAGAGAGGTTTAAGGTAACCGAGGAATTTGCAGGTTTACTCACAAGCCACCGTACAATTCTTTATTAATATACTAAAGCATATAAAATCGTAGAAAACATTAGAAGAAAGTTAAGAAATCATAACACGAAGTTTGAGTAGTCCAACATATCCAAACTTCATTCACAAAAATAATTTTGCTTGTCGTGTCATCAACCATTACCCACTCGAATATAGACAGTGAGGTGAAAGCAAGGAGGTGGTCACACGACACACGATCCTTTAAGCCATATCACCTACCCGAATCCAGAATAATACATGGTATTTCCATTTTAGTAGTCGTGTAATAACGAAACGGAGATAATTTATTTATTGAGGAGTAGCCAATCATAGTCGTTGTTATGAGACGAAACAATAATGATATTATCCACGGTGTGTGATATGAATATACAAACCCATTTGAAAAAGTGATTCTCTCCCCAAATCCGTAGCGCCTATCTCTCCTCTGGCCTATCATGCACGAGCACATTAATTTATTAAATGCATTTTTACTATTTTAATATATTTAAATAACAACTTGAGACACTCTAGTACCTCCCATATTCTTGGACCGAGCATAATTAACTCCTTGGCCCCCCATTTGATCCACACTAGTTTTCCTCTCTGTCGCCATTGATTGAACACCATTGAAAAAAAGATTTTCTAAGTATGGGTACATCCCATCTGTTTCTTGTCAACACCGACTTAGGAACATATAGATGGAAATATTTTAAATTAGCTGTGACCCCAAAGAGAGAATAAAGCGCAGTAGATAGAATATAAGAACTATCATCCGCGACTTTTTTTTTTTAAAAGAGTAAAATGCCTTTCCTCTCTCCATCAGATTTATTAAAGTTTTTTTAAGTTTTCAAATATAGATAGACGAAGCCCTATGTTTACACAGATCGTATCGTCCCATTGCCTGATAAAGTCGAGAAGTTATTTTATTACTTCAACCATCTACACACCTAAGTATTTTTATAAGGGGCTGCGGGGTTTTCATAGTCGAACAACCAAATTATTAAAGCATGGCATGCAGGCATTACATCCTCACTTCGAATCCCGACTCCAGAAGGTGACTTTGTCTTAAGATTGATCGACACCGAGCGACTCAGGGAAGACAACAAAGAAAAACAATGAGGAATGTTGAGGTAGTTTAAATACCAGATAGCATTAGCAAAATAGACCCCTCACCAATATAGACCCGACACCATCGCATATAATAATAAGATGAGGAAATATTAAGGGCCTCGAACCAATTTTGTTTGCCCTAAAAAATTCTCCCGCTCGATGGCCCTAGATAACGAAGATGAAGAGACTCCAACACAATTAAGATAAAAAAGGTATGGGGCAAAGGATCTCCGTTGCTTCACCCACACAATTGAAATTGGATTTTGGACGTTTGGACTACCATTAAGGAGGACCCGAAGCCATACCTGAGAGTAAGCAACTCGAATTCCTCACGAACACCATTTAGAACCGACCAAAAGCCTCTAAGCACATCTTCTAAAAAATCCCACCGTATCGGAATCATAAGCCTTGGCTTAAATCAACTTTCTAAACATCATGACTTGGTGTTTCTTAGCTTGTTCACCAAGTAAGTAATTCGTTAATGATAAAAGGGGCCATCAGAATTTGCCTACTTAGGAAGAAAACTGTGTTTGAAAACCATCCGATATAAGACAAGATGATCGACGAAAGTCGCTCTCGTGGCTAATATTTTGGTGACAAAATTGTAATGACTCCCGATCAAGCTAAATTGGTAACGATTATAATTTACGAACTTAGGTTCATAGTTTCTCGGATCATGAGAGCAATGATAATAGGAGTTACATCCTCTAGAAAATGAACTTTAATGACAAAAAAACCATTCCACGCAGCACAAAAATATGGATCCTAAAGTGTCACAGGAATTTCAAAAAACTCAAAAGTGAAACCTTTCTGGTCCAGGAGATTTTATTCTCTCCACAGCCCCACACAGCATTCGCCACTTCATCTCTGGAGATAGGACTCTCCAACATGTCCAAACTGATAGAAGACAATCGATTAGGGAAGTATAGTTTAAGTTTACATTCTGGTTGGGCAGCCGCGTGGCCTCCCGGTGCTCGAAATACCGAATTTGCCAAATGCTAAAAACGAAAAATTCTTCTTTGACACGACAAGGGGATCATCCACCATTCGCCATCAACCTTTAACACCATTTAATAGCCAATATTTCGCTAGTTTTCGATTAATGATTCATGATAAAAATTTTGTTGTTTTCATGGGCCCTCATTAGCCCACTGAACATCTTAGCCTTTTGCATATAGTCTCTACGAGCGTCGGAGTAAATAGACTTAATATCATGTAATGTTTTTTATATAAAAAAAAAAAAATCTAAACCGCTGTCAGTAGAATTATCATCCATTTTACGCTTCCCCTTGTTCAGAATAACTTTGTCAATTATGACACAGCTTTGAAACGGAGATACACAAGCCTTCTCTCCTCACCCCACGATCCATGGAGTAGAGATTGGATTTGATTGAATATCTTTGATGCATATCATTAACCCCATATGAGGTATCTCCTTTTTCAGGGATTGTAATTTTTCTTGAAATCGGCAAACAAAACTCCTTATTATTATCCTCTGATCTATTTTATTCCATAGGTTTCCGCGTCAACATTTGAGTCAGAAGCCCTGTAAACTAAACCAAGAGTGTGGTAAAACCCGACGAAATAAGGAAGGGAAGAAAAAGTGGGATTCCATCAGATAAGGGCCCACCTTAATCATAGTGACCAACCCACACTTCCCGACCAGTAAGATTTGGTCTATGATCCCGAGATGCTCGGTTTGCCTATCAAGACAATACCCGGAAAGATGATGGGAAAATAATAAAATGGGAAATATAAATAAAATAAAGAAGAGTAATCCACAAAGATGAGGGAATAAAGAGAGTAAACCATCCGAAACAAAAAAATGATCTAATTTACTCATCTTCTTAGCCGACTGAAGAGACCAAGTAAAAGAGTACCCTTCCAATTGGATTTCAACGAGCCCCGAGTTTGATATAAAACTATTAAATTCATTAGCACCTTGCGCATTGTACACTGAACCCAAACGATCCTCCATGCATCTAACTTCATTAAAATCGCCCATAACCATACAATGACCATCCCAACGGCTGATAAGGGACGAAATGTAGCTCCATAGCGAACGCTTGCTAGTGATAGACTGAGGGGCATATATAGACACCACAAGTAACTTCGCCTGATTAGAAACCCATGACCCATATAAAGCAACAAAATTGTCCGAGACAACATGATGCTCTTTACGGAAAACACTTGGATCCCATACACATAAAATACCACCAGAATTCCCAACTGCTTCGCTAATAGTATACTCGAACTTATAGTTACCCCATAACACTTTAACATCCATATCAGAAATACAATCCAACTTGGTTTCTTGAACAGAAAGGAAATTCACCTTGTGTTTATTGTTTAACTCCTTAATCCAATCTTTCTTAGCCTTGGATCCTAGGCCTTGAACGTTTAAAGATAAACAATTCATTTGAAACCACCGTGAGCTCCTTGTGATCCAATAATTTTCTCCATGTCATTCATACATCCTTCCATAGTGAACCCCATAGATTGGCCAACTTTAATCATATCGTCTATAACCTCCAATATCGAGCCACCTGCTTTTTTTTTGGAATCGATACTAGGGGAAGCATGTTCATTAAGGGGTTGAGCATCCTCCAAAACGCGAGAACTGAGACCTTCCGAGCGACGTTTAGACAAAGAATTTTCCATACCTTGAACCTCCTGTGCATCAACATGTTGGAATTCTCTCTCAGGTGTAAATCCAGGTGGGAAAGGAATACTTGAATCCAAACCAGAATTTGCCTCGCCTTTGTCACGTTTATTAAGAAGATTGTAAAGGTTAAATGGATCGCTAGAATTCTCCTTCTCGTTGGGTGACAGATTCTGAGTATGTTCATGCCCCAAAGAATCAGCCTTATCATCAAAAACTGTATCAGACACACCTTCAATATCAGTTTCGTCGTCCAAATTCATCTGCTTACTAATGTCACCATTTATCTCTTCAGCACCGTTAACGGAATCGTCCTCAGAATAATCATCAACTTCCTTATTATCATTAAACGTCGGAGACCAGACGAATAACTCCTTAGCTCTTATAACAAAATTTTTGCCTCGAACAATAATCTTGAATTTCTCAAGAATATTGTCCTCAAGTTTCGTCTTAATACAGATACGTTTACGAGCAAAACAATCCTCCTTGTTATCTTCAAGTTCTATCACCTCACCCCAACGGGACCCAATCTTAGAGAAAGTAGGTCGCGACCAGGCGTGTAGAGGGACTCCCTCTATATCAATCCAAACAATCCGCTCCCTAGATACAAAATCCGGCTGGGCCTTACATAATTGACTAAACCAAGACGCAACACCAACATGTTTCATAAATCTCATTTTGGTCTGGACCGATGTCAGCTCAATCATAACCCATAGGCCACCCAAATACGCAAGCCTCACATGCTGGAAACCCTCATTCGATAAAAGAACGCGTAAGTTATTAATTGAAGAAAAATCCTTGACTTCCCCCATAACAAAATTATCAAGGTCACGTTCCACCACACATTCATCATCCAAGACCATGGCAGGAGACGAGGCTATATGATTAAAATTATTAGGGTTACCTTTTAAAACCGAAGCAAATGAAGAAGCCCCATTAGCAGCAGGTCTAGTTGAAATATTTGGCCGAGAGGAGTGGATTGGAGGACGATCAAACCGAGCAACATTTGCGTGTAAATGCATGCGGCCAATCCATAAAGTGCACAGGTTACCCACAAGTCGATCAACATTATCAACCTTAATAAATCGAACAAACGCAAACCTTTTCCCCGCTTTCGATTTGCGATCAGGAATGAAAACATCAACAACAGTCCCATAACCTTTACACACCTCCCATAGATCTTTAGATGTAGTGTTGTCCGGGAAATTCGTAACAAAAATAGATTTGGAGATCAACCGTGTGTGGTCGACGTTACTGCGAGCCCTAGCCGCCATAAGAAAAAAGGAAAATTATCTTGAAACCAATGGAACAGTAATCGAACACCCAAAAACCTAATGATTATGTCGAATCAAATAAAGAACAATTAAGGACCCGATCAAAAAGAACCAACCCTAAAAACTCAAAAATCAAATGAATGATATTCAATCAGAATTAGAGGATCGAAAAATCCGAAACCCTAACCCTAAAAAATACGTCGAATCTGATCTATGAATTAAGAGAGCATTAATCAAGATTAGATCACTTAAATCGAGCGTTATTTGATGAATGATAATCAAACAGGCTAAAGAAGATCGATCAAACGAAGAGAGTCTTGTGAAATCACCATGTAGGTGTCTTGATTGTGTTGTAATTGATTAGTGCTTCAATTATAATTGATTGAAAAAAACACGCCTGGTTATTGTTTTATAAGAATTTGACGGATAACATTTGAATTCAAAAGTGTTTGAATTCAAAAGGAGATGTTGACGAAAAGATACATAGTCATTTGATCGCTAGGGTCAAAAGTATTGTTTCATGGTCGTGTTCGTAGTTTAAGGATACTAAGGGTTAAGTTTATTGTTTTGTTACGATCATGTTCGTAGTATGGGACTTTGGGGATTCTGATGGTCAAGTTTATTGTTTTAGTGTCGTTGTAAGATATTAAAGCATCTTGCTACTTTTATTTTTATATAATATATACTAGTCATAATGCCCGCGCACGCATAGAGCTTTTTTCTATAATTTTTGATAATAAATTATTATTTATTAAAAAACAAATAGTTTAATTTTTATACTTTATTTTAACTATTGTTCTTAATCTTGATTAATCATGTTTGATGTATGTGATAAAGGTTCATATATAGTACTAGCTTCAAGGCCCGTCCGATGGGCGGCTAGCTTTAACATAATTTTTAAAAATACAAAATTTAGTATTAGAATGAAAGATATAAATAACGTTAAATAATCGAATACTAAAAACAAATAGGTAAAGTCGAAAATGTCATTGCCAAAATTCGAAAAGGAAAACTAAATAACATTCATTGTTAAAAAATAAGAAAAAAAATAAGAATACACTTATAGTTGATGAAAGACTTATTAAAACTTTTATTGATGTTAATTCTTGAAAACAAACATCACCTTCATCCGACAACTGCTTTTCTAAAGACACCGTCTCTGTTGTTCTGCATAAGTGAATATCTTAGGCACACCAGTAGAGAAAATCAAGGTAAATACCATACATCAAATGCTGACAAAGATACATTGGTTCAAAAGGAGAAGCGTGCTTTGGAAATCTCGAGAATATTGACCTGGACATCAAGACATTTTACTAAAAACTCTATGTTAACAGCATACCAAATAACATAGATAATTATGTACTGACCATGAAAACGCTCCCTTTGACTTTTTAATTATAAGCCTATTTTTAATAATAATGATACGCGAGAGGAGAGCGCGAAATGCACAACAACAAAATTTGAATAAGCGCGCGAAGGGTGCGCGAGCCAAGTCCGTTTTTGTAGGCTTAGGGTCCATAAGGGTTTCATTCATGTAATCTCTTATATATTATGGTCAATAATAAACCATAACCAACGGGTTTATGAAATACTGCATACACATAAATAGCCACAAAATTCAATACACCATTGTAGCACCAAACATGAGAACCACATGCATCGTTCGAAATACACAAAAAACTACTCTAAGTTGAACTCTGAACACATTTAATAGTCCCCCAAGTATAAAAATTTTGGTCAGAGTATACAGTAGTTACAACATGTACTCTCATTTTCTTCAAAGACTGTAACTATACTTAACTACCATAGGCGGCAAAACGGGCGGGTTTGGTTAACAAGTCAAATGCTAGAAGTATAGTCAACTATTGCCTAGGTGTTTTGAGTCATGGGTCAAAACAGGCTTGGGTCAAAATGGGTCATTTGGGAAACATGGTCAAATGGGTTCTTGTCGACACGGGTTCGGGTCACAACATACTCATTAATCCATCTAGTACAAACTTTTTGGGTCATATCAGTTGTCTGTACATTCAAGTTAACTTATAATAAAAAGTAAATCACTGCTTATTAAAATTTGAAATAATAGCATAAAAAAGAAAATCAAGAAAGTATTAAACGATCATATATCAAAAGTAAAGTATTTACTGCATATAAGATGATTAAAGAAATAACAAAGAAGATTGATTACCTTATAAAAGTTAAGAAGTTTATTTGCGATGATTTAAACTTTTAGTTGTTCGATCAAAGATTTAATTTGTTGATTAATAGTCGGTCTGTAAAGAGTACACTTAAAATCTCAGCATGAATGTAAAAAGTACCAAGCGTATTAATTTCTAAATTAAAAAAATACTAACCGACTAAACTTACCACACGTTATCTTGTTCAGATCATTGGCGAAGAGTCTCACTATTCCCCTTTGACGACCTTGGTCATCCACTAGTATGCACTCAACAACAATAGTTTATCAGCATCATTAGATGTAACCAAGGTTTTCAAGATCGAGATTAACCAGGATCGTTTCATCTTTGCAAGATCAAGATCGTAAGGTCGGATCGGAATCGTAAGATCCTACTATAATGTCATTTTCTTAATAGTATTTGTAATATTATACAAATCTACAAATTATTATATATCATAAATACAAAATTATATGAATGTTTCATAGGAATGTTGTGGTAAATTATAATTATTAAATGTTTAAAAAGATTAACTTATTGTTATTTAATATCTAGGAAACACAACCGATAATTTTGTAGTTTTTTAGTTCGTGGTTCGAGAAAAGTAAGATCAGATCGGAATAGATCTTAAGATCCATTGGTCAAGATCGGGATCCTATAAGATCCTGAGCATGCAAAGATCCTACGTAGGATCCAGATTGTTTTTACTTTGCAGTATCGTAAAATCGTAAGATCCTAAGATCAGGATCGGGATCTTAACAACCATGGATGTAACTACACATTCAGAAATTGTGGTCCATCAAGAATATTGTAGATAAAAAACAAATGGATACTCATGGCACAACAAAAAGTCAAAAATTACTGCCTTCATCCCATATTCTCAAAAAATTAAATATATGTTGTGGTATAAAGTTCGGTTATACTTTCTTGTTTTAAGGTTGTGATAGCTTTAGTCATCTGGAAACTTCTCTTTATTTAAGAATTTACATCTAAAACGACACGAGCTTTGTTGCACACTTGCACATATATAATCATAACTACATTCATAACTAATGAGACCCCAGGCAGTGTAGAGTAATTATCATCAACTTAAATGTGACACCCGTGATTTGAGCAGGTTAGTTTTACCTTTAGATATGGATATGTGTTCATTGTATGTGATTAAGTAATGTGCTATGTGATTATTATGTGTGCTAAGTGGTTTAAGTATGTGATGATATCATTTTGAGATGTATGGGCATCTCATTATGATCATGTTTGTGGAAAGTGATTGGTATTCTATTTGTTCACATGCGGGTTTAGTGATAATGGAAAGGAATGACGTATTGCATGCAATGCTACGTCAATATTTAGATTATTGTGGACTAAGCGTTTAAGGAAAATGTGTCATATTGAAGGAGAGTTAAGTGAGTGAAAAATGAATGTTTGTGGTAAACTTTCTAAAATTAGAAAGTGAATTGTGAAATGAAAATTATATTTAGAAAGTAGTTTTTAAGCAAAATGGTTTGCCAAATTAGCTTAGGTTTTTATAAAAACTTAAGGTATTGAAGGTAATTAATTAACTAATAAAAAAAATAAAAAAATAAAAATATTATTTTATACATACATAATAAATACGAATTTTAGAGGAAAAAAAGAAAAAAATGTGTTTTAGATAAATACAAGTTTAGTTAGATTAGGATTCTATTTAATTAGTTTATTAAGAAAACCCTAGCCATATTTTGTTCCGCCTTCCCCTTTGTGCCGTCGTTTTCCCCCTCCCCAAAACCCTAAGGAGTCGAATTTTGCTAGTGATCCAAGAGCATTCAAGAGTTGTGATTTAGGTGCTAAGAATCAAGGTAAGTATGATTAATCCTAGTTAATTAATGTATTCATGTAACCCTAATTATGATGGATCTAGGGTTTTAATTAAAATACAGAATGATTAGGATATATTATGATTGTAGTATGTTTAGGATTGAATTAGATGCGTATGTATGCTTGTGGTTTGGTTAGATTTGCGTTAAAACTAGATTTAGGATTGAGCAGAATTTTGGGTCGTGTTCAACGACTGTTATCTTGGTGATAAAAACGAATATTGATATGTTTCTTGAGTCTATGAATAAGCCGAAAGAGTCTACTTTCCAGAAAATCTGGCCTCAAAGGTTTTTAAGGTCGGGAAGTCATTCAAATGATTTTCATACTAAAAGTTATTAAAACAGTAAATACGGGGCAAAATTAGGTCATGTTTGGGAGGGTAAAACCTATACTTAAAAATGGAATTAAGCTTAGACCTTCCACAGTAGTTGTAACATTTCTCATTTTCGTGTCATTGTACGACTCTATTAATGATCACTATTTATTTTAGTCCGGTACGCGTTTACTTTTAATATTTACTTTTAAGCTAAATCGTGTAGACTAAAAATAATCAATGAATGTAAACGGTCGTCAAATAAATTAAGGTTTACATCAACCAAGTAAGAAATAATTATTAATAAGATAATTATGTACTTTGCGTATTGTATATTTATTGGACACGTAAAAGGGTTACGTTTT